>JANAVB010039212.1:11861922-11964422 GCA_029216955.1 Iris pallida
AGTCAAATTAGCTAGGATTGCCTGTCCTTAAGTCCAATTCTGGATACAGGGGCAAAACGGTAATTTCGGGCAAAAACGATGTCCGCCGTTGGACCCGCTTTGCACCGAAAAGCGTGCCAGAGTCAATGGTCTCTAAAGTCGTCAAACTACATGTCTACGGATCCAGTTTTCCGATACGAATCCAACCGTATGTCCAAAGTTGGATTCCGACGGGTCGTGCACAAAATCGCACGTTGAGTCCAAATGGCATGTTAGCCTAGGGTCGATATTAAGTAGTCAAATTCCCGTGAAGTAGGAACGTATGACCAGTTATGATTTAAGGGCAATCTAATCTAATTAAGGAAAAATACATTTATTCAGAAAAGTTTATAACTAATTTAGAAATTACATATAATAATTGGAAAACGATCAAACTAATTTAGATAGATACATTTAAATCTTTTTAGGCAAAAACTTTTATTTTGTAAGTATAACCTTGATTCAAACTATATTCGAAAAATAACTAGAATTATTTTACGTCAAAAAGTCATATTACCATAAAATACAATAATATACTTTTGAAAATAATATAATATTAAATAATCTCAAAGATATACATACATATATGTACTGTTTTGAAATGCTATAAATAATAACATATTGCCATAATAGGATACATCTAGTTAAACATATTCTATATGTATAAACAAACTAATAATAAAGTACTGATTGTATTTATTTATATACACATGCTTATACTAAAATACCTACTAATATACATCTTATAATACCTACTCCCTCGTTTACTGTGTTTTCCTTGGTAACAATGTTCTTCTCTTCTTAAACAGAGGAATAAAATGAGTTTAAAGAAGGATGGGAGAGAGAGTGTGGTCTTTGGAACTCACAGAGTGGAAAGGGGATCGGCTCCGAGGGTTTTCGCCGGAGCCCGGTGCTAGGCGTCGGCGCCGGCGCAGGTGGCCAACTGTGGCAGGGGCAGCGATCCAAAGGCGTGGGGAACTCCGGTCGTGCGGTGCTCAGGGCGGCAACTCCAACCTGTGGGGCGCCGGGCTCGTCTCGGCCGGGGATCGAGAGAAGCGGCGAGACTCACCGGAAGGGGACACTCGACCGCGTTCGCCTGGCCGTGCGAGGCTCGGTGCTGGAGGTGAGCTTGGGCGGAGCGGGTTCACTAGGGCGGCACCATTGAGGCATGGAGAAGGCCGCCGGAAGCGGCAATAGCGGACGACCCGCCGCTTGTCTGGAGTCGGCCCGCGGAAGTCGAGGCGCACGGCGACTGGCGGTCGCCGGCGCGAGTTTTGGTGCGGTGAACGTGGAAACAGAGTCTGGACGGCGTCGATCTCATCTCGGAAGCGGTCGACGCGCTGGCTCGGCCCCGACGACTCGATTGGCGAGGAACAGGGGACTGTCATCTGCGTTCCCCCCCGTGAGGTGGGGTCATACCGAGGCGGGGTCTGACGTTGGACGGAACGGACTCTCGACGACGGCGGACGGTCACCGGTGGCTCCAAGGTTTTAGGTTAGGGTTTTGATTTCCAATTTTTGCTGTGAGATTGGATTGTGTCCGTATGTTGGACATGGAATTCCTTTGGGTTTGTGTTTGCGTCCGACTCGCACGCGAGATTCGGTACTGGTGTAAGATCTGGATGGAGGAAATGGATGGGGAGGACACGGACAACACGGTCCGGACACGGTGATACGATAATGGTGGTTGTTGACACAGACACATGGACACAGTCTTGTGTTGTGTTGGATGGTGATGTTGTGGTGGCTGGGAGGGCTACGGTGGTTGCAATGGTGATGACGATGATTGTCGATGGTGGTCGAGAGATCCAGGATGGTGATGGTGATTCCTGTACTTGGTAGTGGGTTCGCTGGTTGTGCTGGGAGGGAAGGCTGCGGCTCTCGGTTTAGGGTTTTAGGGATCGCGTGATGAATATATACCAGGAATAAATTTGGTTTTGAATCAATTCCCTATCTCAGTTGAAATATTTGATCCAATCCCTAGAAGGATTGGTTCAGGTAGTGCAAGAGTAGAATTTCAAAGGAATTTGAATTCGAGACTACCAGAGAACAAAAGGGGAGGGGCCCTATCGGGTTAGCGCAGAGTTGGGGGTCTTCAGTTTGGTCCTGGAAGTAGGTGGGGTCGGGCTCATGGGGGTGCTCGGGTGGGCTGTTGCTCGGTTTGGACCCAAAATTTATGATATGAATCGTAATAGATGATGTTGCACTTATTGGCCCCTCATCAAGATGGTAGGATGTAGACTGTAGAATAAAGGAAGATATAGTCCCATTTACGCCAAATAGTGAGATCAAGAGAACATCAGATGTATTTTCCAAGCACACAAAATGTTGTATACAATTTAACTCTCATATTGCTTTGCATAAAGCTTTCTACTCAGAGAATTTTTTACCATCTTAGAAATGTGCTAATTTTTGCTTTGACCATTATGCCACAGAATCTAGATCCCAATTATCTTCGCATGCCATATTATTTAAATGGGACGAACAAGCTCTATTAATTCTTCACAAAATAACCTTAATAACAATAAAATAAAATAACAACAATTGCCCCGATGGGTGATCTTTACCACACACCCTTGGGGCAATTGTTCCAATTGGGAAAGCACTATTAATAATAAATTATAAATTAGTATCTCTATTTTAATAATTAGAAACTATTTCTCAAATTCTAAAATAATATTAAAAAACATTTGTAACCCATAATAATAAAATATTTTCAAAATTTTCGGGAAGGGGAGCTACAGGGACGCTGTCACGTTATGGAATGGCTTCTCTGGAACCATCCTGGACGTATAGCTTTGTTAATCGGGGTCCTTTCAACGCAAGTAGCTAGCTCCGATGCAAGTCCCCGCTAAACATGTGCTGATCGAGGAAACTACGTTGTCGACAAGTTGTCCATAACCGTGCGAAGGCATATTTTCCTTTTAGTTATTAAGACATAGCCACTCATATTGAGTTTACTTCAGGCGAGAGAATGGATCTTAATTCAACCGTTCCCGTTCGATCGAGTCAATCGATCCTAACCTATCGGTCCCGACCGAATCGATAGCGACAGTGTTCCTTTCTTGCGCACCCTATCACGACCCGCACCCGGAGTAAGGGCATTCCATAACGTAACAGCGTCCCAGCCTACACCGCAGAAATGACGTAGAACGCTGTCTAGTTCTACTATCTAACAACAGTTAGATATTACAACCTGTCGAGAATCTAGGGTCGTCGTCTAACCCAGCTATGGCAGTCTATTCTTGTGTATTGCTCTTTCAACCAATCCATTCCAAGGCCAAGGGACCGATTCGGCCCGCAGCAAAAGGGTCGTCGTCTAACCCAGCTATAGTCCGTAATGTCTTGACATTGCCAGTGGCCTTTACACCCTTTTACTGCTTAACAAATGCACGTGACACAGGACGGTGCTTGCTATACTTCGATAGCCCAACAAAACTCTTTTCTAATGTGTTCGTGCAACGACTTGACAAGCAAGGGCTACGTCAAGCCTAGCATCGAGGGAAATACGACTTAAACTACGGGACAAGCGAATGTTAGTATTAATTGTAGTTCCAATTACATTTTAAATAAAAAAGAATACAATTTTAACTTTAACTTGTTTGAAGTAAATGTTAAATCCAAAACTATTTTTAATTTTAGTAATCATATTAGTTTCAATAAAATTGTAAATGTTTAAATTAACATGAATGCCACGGTATTAGAAACCTAGCTAGCTGATGTCACGTTGCTCTGGGCTCGGTTAGTGTTCGTCTAAACTAGTACGTGCCAACTAGTTATTAGTAATGATAACCAAAAATTGAATTTTAAGTTTAAAATCTAGTCGAGCTCGATCCTTCCTCTTTATCCCATCTCCCACACTCTCTTTCTCTCTCTCTCTCTCTCTCGGGTTCTCTCTCACATGTTCCCGTAGCATTAAATGCTCTGCATGCGTTATTCTATACAATTTAATAATAAACACTGATACCATATCATTAGAAGAGCAAAGGTTGTCTTGGAAGTCGTAAAAAATTACTTTATATTGTCTTCTCAATACTTTTTTGCATTGGAGATGACTTTTTAAACTTCTTGTCATTTGTGAATATAGCCGCCTATGCAAGTTATTGTCTTCTGCGGCTCTGTCTCATGCCACATAGGATACACAATACATCATAACAAGACAATAGGGTTTCGTAGCATTAAATGCTGCTGCATGTGTTATCCTACAAAAGAGGGCCACGTGGAGATTGCTGTAACAAACTTCCTCATGCGTTATTAGCTACACATTTTAATAAGGCACGTACCCAGAAGACGAGAAAGTTTTGTTGGAAGTTGTTTCCTTAAAATTATGCTTGCTCCTAGAATCACTCAAGATTTTTCATGAGCCATAAAAAGAGGGCCACGTGGCGGAGTTACAATGAAGACGAAAAGGTTGTGTTGTTGCCTTGCTGGAAGTTGTTTCTTCCTGAATAATGTTTTTTGTACCACCAAATTGTACTTTCAAACTGTCCATCCTTACGTGGCAGCTGACGTGACATGTTGATCTGGCAGCTGACGTGGCAAATTTTTTTTGTAAACAAAACTAAAATTAAAAATTAACATTAAAGTTAATATTCCAGATTAACATTAACATTAATATTAATATTATCGTTAACATTAACAATAATATTAATATTAACATTAACCTTAACATTAGTATTAACATAAATTAATATTAACACTAAAATAACTTTGATATTAACGTTGAAGTATTATGGAGAAAATTGGGTTGTTAACTTTTTGGATTAAAATTTGCCATGTCATCAGTCATGTCAGATGACACACTATTAATTTAGGAAAATGCTAAAAAGCTCATTTATTTAACATGCCACATCAGATGGGAGGGCTATATATAGAGGGTCAATATGGAGGTACGATAATATCATTACTCTTTCTTCTTCTATTGTTTCTTGTCCTTCGTTTCTTCTGCTGGTTTCTAACACACTCTATTTTCTTCAATGTCGACGTCAAATGGAGAAAGTGATCGTCGTGTGGAAGATTTAGTCGATGAAGAAAGCCTCCTTTCAAGAGGACTGTCAGATGATTTGGATGATGAGCAAAGTTTGGAAGATGTTAGCTTAGGAGACAGTAAAGAACAAGATGAAGACATCAACTCAAACAACGAAATGTTATTTCGTATCACCCTTTCTAATGGATTTAAGAAATGCATTATATTTTTACATCTATTTCTCATGTTTATTTTGTTTTATTCTGTTCTTAGGGACACCGATGAATCTCCATTGGATTTCGATGCAGCGACGATGAAAAAAATATTGCAATCTGCCAACATTAATAAAGATCCAACCCAGCTCTTAGAAGAAGATATTGTTTGCCTACAGTTCAACTCTATTGAAGAAGCAGGGACATTCTACCGGATTTATTCAAAAGCATATGGTTTCAGTATTAGAAAGAACGAGGTAAAGAAAAACAAATCTGGTATGGTGACGATCCGTAGTTGGTGTTGTTCGAATGCGGGATACAGACACAAGAAATACAAGGAAGCTCCAAACAGGGTTCGTGAGCCAAGAAGTGAAAGCAGAAGTGGTTGTAAACCAATTTTTCGTATTGGGTACACCCATAAAACAAAGATGTGGTCCGTCAAAAAAATTTCATGTACATCACAACCATAACCTGGCGAGTAATTATGAATCAGCTTTTTTGAGATCCCATCGTAATATAACACCCGCAGAGTTGGAAGAAATTAAGATTATGAAGCAATCAGGGATGGGGACTGGAGAGATATGGAATTTACTTGTCGAGAAGAAAGGTGGCTGGGATAATGTTGGGTGGACGAGAAAGGATTTATACAACGCTCTAGCTCAAGATAGTAGAGCACTCGACGATGTTCATGCTTCGACAACACTTACATTTCTTCAATCAAAGGAGAACAGTGACCCAGATTTCTTCTACGACTACAAGGTAGACGAAGATTCCAGATTGACCCATCTCTTTTGGGCTGACGGTTCTTGTCGATTCGATTACGAACTATTTGGAGATTCACTAGCATTCGATTCTACATATAAAACAAATAGAAGTCAAATGCCATTGGTGGTTCTAGTGGGTACAAACAATCATGCGATGACTTGTGTTTTTGGGTTTGCAATGATCCACAATGAGACTGCGGAGACTTATTCTTGGGTTCTGCAAAAATTCCTAGAGTGTATGAATGGCAAATTACCATTGACAGTTCTCACGGATGGTTGCAGATCCATGAATAAAGCAATTGAGGATTTAATGCCCAGCGTAGTTCATCGAACGTGCTCATGGCATATCCTTAACAATGCTGCCAAAAATGTACACCGAGAGGGTTTTCACAATAAACTGAGTCTTCTGATTAAAAGGTACATAGCACACTTGCTACTTTACTTTGAAGTATGTTGTTGTTACAATATCACAACTTTAGTTAATGTCCATATTTTCTAAACAGGTACTATTCAGTCGAAGAATTTGAAAACCGTTGGCAGCAGATGCTAACAGATTATAATTTAGAAAACAATGAGTGGACCACTGCATTGTACAGAACGAGGGAGCGATGGACGGACACATTCCTACGTGATAATTATTTTGGCGGTTCTACTGCAACAAATAGATGTGAATCTATGAACGCATTTCTGAAAAGGTTTTTGAATGAGAAGCTGCCACTTTGGAAGGCCCTTCAAAATTGTGACCACGGTTTGGCGGCCTTACATTACGGCCAGATGGGTAAGCATGTCAATGATAAATTCTCAACACCAGTTGTGAATCAAACTAGCATGGCCGTAATAGAAGGTAAATTTGCCGCAATTTACACTAAAACGGTGTTTATAGATGTAAGGAAGGAAATCACACGTTTTGATGCATATATTGTTCCCCATCATCACATCGTAAGAGAGACAGAAGTTTGCACTGTCCAAAAGTATTTGTCGCCAAACAATGTCAACCGTAAGGTTACATTTCTTCCGGCCGACAACATCATAAAATGTGAATGCATGTGGATGGAGACCAAGGGGATTCCTTGTAGGCATATTTTTGCAGCAATGAAGAGATTGCAAATTGGAGATATTCCAAAGAACTTGATAAAATCTCGTTGGCTCAAGGATTGCAAAGAGAGTTATCTCTCCAGACCTGGCTCAGAAAGAAGATTCATCCACCCAGACATTATTGAGAGCAGAAGGTATGGTGCTATTAATGAACAAGCTAATCTGTTTACATACTATTGTAAAAAATCAAGCAAAGTTCAAGAGAGGGGAACGGAGTTGATGTCGTCTGTTCTGATGGAGTTGAAAGAAATGGTGACCGATATTGGCGAAGAAGAACAAATGGTAGCTGATGCAGTTCAAGGAGTGCATGAAGCTTTAAAAGAGCCAAATTCGGTAGCAACAAAAGGAAGGCCTTCTCAAGGGAAATCAAGCCAGCCTACAGAAAGTCAATCTATCCCGAAGGCTAGAATATGTAGATATTGTAAAAAAAAATGGGTCACGATTATCGTAATTGTAAAGTACGAAAGCGAAATAGTGACAATGAGCAAATGGAATAAAATGAAACGTCGTTGACTTAAGATAATGTCTTTCTTATGTGGCAAGATGTCATTCACATGAGACAATTAGATAAAAAAATATGTTCTCCAATGCAAAAGTTTGAGAAGACAATTAGATAAAAGTGGAGAACATTAAATTCCAATTTCAAAACGTAGTACATCAAAATGGAGAAAATATGTTCTCCGTGCAGTTCAAAACGGAGAATAACATTCTCCGTTTCAAATGACACGGTGAATTTCATTCTCCGTTTCAAATTAAAATGGAGAATGAACATTCTAATGTGTTTTTAACACTGGGAATCTTATTCTCCGTTTCAAAATAAACAGAGAATACCGTTCTCCGTTCCAAATTAAACGACGAATAGTATCCTCAATCGTTTTAATACTGGGAACGGCATTCTCCGTAAAGTTCAAAACGGAGAATAAAATTCTCCATTACAAATGAAACGGAGAATATCATTCTCCGTTTTAAATTAAAACGGAGAATGGACATTCTAATTTGTTTTTAACACTGTGAATGCTATTCTCTGTTTCATTCAAAATGGAGAATGTTATTCTCCGTTTAATAAAACACGGAGAATGCTATTGTGGTGTCGTGGTTACACTGCTAGACTTGTATTCAAGAGGTCATTGGTTCAAATCTTGACTGTAACAAAATTTTGTTTTATTTATACTTTTTTTGTAAGTTAATTATGGGGCCCATTTAAAAGGGAAAAAACTTTGATACAGGCACCTATGTATGACATGTGGGCCATCTCAAAAATTAATGTGTATATATATATGATTACACGTTTTATAAAGCAAGAGGGGACCACATGTCATACATCGGGGTATCAAAACTTTGAAAAGAGTTTTGTTAGAAAAGAGTTTTGTGGGCCCTATTAAAATTTATGTATATATATATGTGTACACATTTTATAAAGTAGGAAGGGCCCACATGTCATACATAGGGGGTATCAAAACTTTGATACAGTAGGGGGTATCAAAGTTGGCAGAATTCGAAGGGGCAGATTCATTGGTATTAATGGCATATAGATGGCCGTAGTTGAAAGAGTTTGTTCTAGTCTTACTTAGCTTTAATTGAGAAGGGGCAGATGCATTGGTATTGATGGAAATTAATTGAATTGAATTCGAAGTGGCTGCCTTTTTGGCGCATGAGTCCGAGTTGTTCCATGCCTATAAATGCCAGTAGTGTAGAGAGAGTTTGTTCTCATCTCACTTAGCTTTTCTTGTGGCGATGGACTCTACCGATCCCCCGCCTTGGCAAGACTCTTTCCTCTTGGTTGTCGATCTCCTCGTTCGAAGAAGCTTTGGTGGTGAAGTCCTTCAGAAGACTGACATGTGCCTGGGTTTGGATTTATTGCCAACCCACGCTCTGTCGAAGCGCCCGCACGTTGATTGGCTCGGACTATGCACGGTGTTCCTTTGCCGCCAGGAGTTCATTTCTTCAACGTGTTCTATTGGTCCGACGATGCACGGTGGTGAAGTCCTTCAGATGACTGAGATGTGCATGAGTTTGGAGGTTATTATCGTTCCACGCTCTGTCGAAGCGCCAGCCAGGAGTCTATCTCTTCCACGTGTTCCTTGTTGAAGAAGGGTGGCTTTGTACGGTGCTCTGCCTCAAGAAATTCCTTGAGGCAGTGGGTTCCTTTGCCTCAGTGAGTTCCTTTGCTCGGAGGATGCACGATGAAGTAACTTGCCTCAAGGAGTCATCCAACGGTTCCTATGCTCTGACGATGCACGATGAATACCATGCGGACACGAACTAAAAGACGACAGAGAACAACACTCCTCACAGTTGAAGCTTTCAATTGAATTCCTTGAGGCAAATTACTTCATCGTGCATCGTTAGAGCAATGAAACTCCCTGAACAAAGGAACTCCGTGCATAGTCAGAGCGAATCAAAGTGCGAGCGCTCCGACAGAGTGTGGGTGAGCGCTCGCACTTTGATTCGCTCTCACTATGCACGGAGTTCCTTTGTTCATGGAGTACCATTGCTCTGACTATGCACGGAGTTCCTTTGTTCAGGGAGTTCCATTGCTCTGACGATGCACGATGAAGTGATTTGCCTAAAGGAATCCAATTGAAAGCTTCAACTGTGAGGAGTGTTGTTCTCTGTCGTCTTTTAGTTCGTGTCCGCGTGGTAGATGGTATTCATCGTACATCTTCAGAGCATAGGAACCGTAGGATGACTCCTTGAGGCAAGTCACTTTATCGTGCATCCTCCGAGCAAAGGAACTCACTGAGGCAAAGGAACCCACTGCCTCAAGGAATTCCTTTGCCTCAATTGCTCTGCGATGCCCGGACGCAGCTCACATTCAACTTTTTTCTTGATAGTAGGATTTTATGTAGTATTTCAGACTTTTATAATGTACATGTGACTCAAAAAGTCAAACTTTTCATGGTTATCACAATGTAAATCTTACTCAAAAAGGATTTTATTATAAAAGACAGCAGAGCAGACATTATAAAAGACATAAGTTCTCTTGAAATCTAATTCTTAGTCCATACCAACCTCATCATTGTAGTCTTCTTAGTCCATACCAACCTCGTTATATTCTCATCAAGCTCATCTTCATTCTTTTTTTCAAACTAAACGGAGAATAACATTTTAATGTGTTGTTCAAGACAGACGGAGAATGTTATTATCCGTTCCAAAATAAACGGAGAATTCCTTTCTCCGTTACTACTAAAACGGAGAATATAATCCGAAGGGGCAGATTCATTAGGAATAAATGGCATATAAATGGAAGAATTCATTGGTATTAATGCCATGTAAATGACAGTTTCATTGGTATTAATGACAATAAAAGTGACTGCAGCTTGGCGCATGAGTTCGAGTTGTTAAATTTTGCCAATAAATGGCAGAATTTGGGAGATCTTATTATAAAAATGACTGCCCTTTTGGCACATGAGTTCGAGTTGTTTCATATGTAAATAAAAGTCAAAACTTTTCGTAGTTTTGACAATGTAAATGTAATTCAAAAATGATTATATTATAAAAGCAGAGCTTATAAAAGACAGAAGTTCCTTGCCCAATTATATCATAATTACATTATTGTTTTACAATGTCATTGCTAGGTTCGTTTTACATATTTGCTTGAAAGCAACTCCTTAGCCCATGACAACCTCATCTTTGTAATCTTCTGGTGAGTTTCCTTGTCATTTCCTTCCGGTATTTCGAAGGGAGGAGTCGTCAACATATTCATATAATACGCCGTGTACAAGAGGCAGTTGGGTGCCAGTTGTTGTGGGCAAGTTAGAGAACAATTCAGCACTTTGCTCTCATACTCCTTCTTCGCCGGGCATCTCTCCCTCATCATATCAACTTTTCTGATAGGCTCTAAGGTTTTCTTCATTAATTCTGCATCCACCTTGCACGTATCGTACGTGGTTAGCCTCAAGGAGTTGTAGTGTGTCCAGTCATAGGAGATAAAGTTGAATGTGAGCAGAGTATAGTGTTTGATGTATGCATTAAAGAGTGGGATGAATAGCAACTCTATGTCGTCCTCCAAACCCATGACGAAGTCTACAAAATCTGTTTGGATGTCTTCAAAGGCGTCGGGTTTTGCGTTTTCTTCATTGGCACGTTGAGCGGTGGTCTGTTTTCCAAAAACAATACACAATATCATGAGTAATTTTATTCTTTCACTCATCATCGGTTTACACATGAATATGGAATTTTCTGTTTGAATTCTTACCAATGTGTGGGCCGTCATGAATGCAGACCACTTATGTGATTGGGACGGCGACTTTTTTTCTGGATCAATGGCACCTCCTTCGAACTAGACGGGGCACACCTTCTACTGCCTTGAATTTCTCTCAGCTTCCTTATTATTATGTCCAGTATGCCAGCCTCCATGTCGTCATAGTTGAGTATGTCTTGCATGTCTACTGCCGACAGCTGGACTGAAACTCCATTTTTACCCTTTTCTGGATCAAATACGTATACCATATCACTGCACATAAATTTAGTTTAGATTAAATTAATAAAGATAGATTCTCATTACATAATTATGAAAAAAGTCTATAAAAAACGAACGAAAAAAAGGGTTCAGAATACATACTTTGGAGAATTCTTTCTGGGAATTACGATGCCGATGTATTGTTTCTTCAGCTCTTCATCCGCATATTTCCAAAGTAAGAGTTCATCGCATTCCCTTAGTATGACGTGATTCTTCTTTAATTCAGCCATTTTGGCGTCTTCACGGGATTTCGGAGCGGCATTAACTTTCCGCTTTTTATTAGCCTCTCCAACTGTATTGCTTTTTATTAACCTCTTTCCCCCCGATCCTCCTCTTCCTCTGACTTCTCTTGGAGCAGCAGGTTCAGCAGTTGCTTGAAACTCCTCATTCTGAAGTACTTCAACCATGGCTTCGAGATCTTTAATTTTCCAATCCTTTTTATTGGCTTCAATATTAAACGATTCAACTTTATTTTGAAGCTCCCTTTTCTCCTCAACGAGCCTTTTATTTGTTTCTCTGAGTTGTTTGGTTGTTCGCTCTGAAATAAAACAAACAACAATGAAATGTATGATGTGAACCTAACACGGAGAATGACATTCTCCGTGTAATATAATACGGAGAATAGAATTCTTCGTTTGGAATTACACGGAGAATAACCTTTCCAGTATCGAAATGATAGGAAATAGCAATTATCCGTTCCAAATAACACGGAGAATGACTATTCTCCGTGTTATAGTACACGGAGAATAGTCATTCTCCTGGAAGATTACAAATCAGAAATTTGAAATAGAAAAGATTTTACCTTGTGCATGTAGATCTGATTTAAGAACAGAATTCTGCTTTCTCAAATCCTCCAGTTCATGCACAGAGCCCTCCATCACAACGTTGACTGCACGTTGTTGTGATTCTTGTGCCTCGAGCTCTTTCAGCTTTTCTTTGAGTTTCTCGTTCTCAAGGTTGGCTGCACGTAACTGCGCTCCTTGTGCCTCCATCTCTTTTAACTTTTCTTTGAGTTCTTCATTATGCGCAAGAATATCAGAATGCTGTCTTCTCAAATCCTCCAGTTCATGCACAGAGCCCTCCATCACAACGTTGACTGCACGTTGTTGCTCTTCTTCTGCCTGGAGCTCTTTCAGCTTTTCTTTGAGTATGGCATTCTCAAAGTTGGCTGCACGTAACTGCGCTCCTTGTGCCTCCATCTCTTTCAACTTTTCTTTCAGTTCTTTATTCTGCGCAAGAATATCAGAATGATGTCTTCTCAAATCCTCCAATTCCTTTGCTGAGTCGTCCATCACAGCGCCCATTTCATGATGCGGTGGTATCCGTTGTTCATCAAAATTATTTCCACCTGCTTCTTGGTGTTCTTCTCTCCCTCTTTTTTAACTTCTTCTATAGGTGGCTCATCTTCTTTGTGCCCTTCTTCTTCCCCAACAAGTATAACCAGATCTTCCAATATCATCTTCGATCTCATTTTGTTGTGATATTCGGCCTTGAGGAAGTTTGAGATATCGTACCCATTCCATGTGAAAAATCTTGGATAATCAGGAATTGGGGCGAACTTCCTTTCCACAAATTTACTATGTTCTGCAAACCAATAGAGGAAGTATATTGTGCAACCTTCCAATTTGTGGAAAGCCATTGAGTAATCCCCCTGTTCAGTTTTGCTTCTACTCCTCTTTATGCTATCCATTACATATGCCAGGATTAACCTTGGCCAGCATATACTGTTGATGACGTCCACACTGTCTACCAAGGCCAAGAATCTGTACGGCAAATTTGAACCGCCAGACTTTGTGAAGAATACTGTTTGGCACAAGTGGAAGATTATTAGCTTGGCCAAATCATCTGGATTAACAGCGTTATCTCCGCCACGAAGCCGTCGTAACAATTCAAAGAACTTGTCTCTCACTTCCTTATTCGTGACTTCTGAGTGTTTGCCCTTTGTATTAGCCAGCAATCTTGTGAAATGATCTCTGTACAGGCTCAATGATGCTGGTGGTGTGGGCTGCTGTTGTTTTTCCTTTATCAATCTTCTGTAAGAAACATCATCAACGCTTTCTTCATTCAGCGGTAGACCGAATATGACTGCCATATCCTTGACGCTTGGCACGATTTTAACAGTGGTGCTCAATTCAAAGCACCCGATGCCATCTTCTTCTTCTGTGTAACTTGCAATTAAATTCTCAAGCCCTTCCGTTACCTTGGCCATTTCGGAGACGTGGACTCTGTTTTGGTAGAAAATCTCGACAAAATTCCAGAAACCGGTATTCTTCAAGGAACCAATAACTGGCTCAGGTAAACGGCCAGCATCTCGCTTGACCTCCTCCATAAGATTTAGCATTGGCTTGAAGGTAGAACGGAAAAGTCTTGAATCCTTATTCTTGACAGATTTTCTTTCTGCAAAACAAAAAAAAAACCAAAAATTAGGTCGGAGAATGGCCATTCTTATGGGTTTTAACACTGGGAACGGCATTCTCCGTTTCAAGTTAGACGGAGAATGACATTATCCGTTCTAAATTAAACGGCGAATAGAATTTAACATTCAAATGCGTTTTATGACGGAGAATGTCATTTTCCTTGAAATATATACAGAATTTGCGAACATAAAATCAAAGTTATACCTTCTATTTGCATTTCTTCTTGCACTTCTTTTTGTTTAGCAACTTTTTCCTTTTTCTTTTTTGCAACTTTTTTAGAATAGGGTTTCCGTCGTTCTCCGTCTGTCGCTTTTGGATTTTCTGTAACTAGTACATCTTCTCTATTTGGTAATGCTGCCGGTGATGATTCTGCCGCTGATGTCGACATGGTGTGAATATTGCGAATGGGGAGGAAGGTTTGAAGATTTTGGAGGAGAATGACCTAGGTTTGAGTACAGAGTGGAGTATGGAAGAAGAGGAAGCTCCGAAACGGTTTTCTTTTTCCCTTTTCTTTTTTTAATAAAAGGGTTCGGGGCTGTTTTGAATTAATTAGAAGGGCAAAAATATCATTCGATGGAAGGGCAAAAGACTCTTTTCTGCTTAATTATATTAATCTAAAGGACAGAAATGATTCTGCTTAATCAAAAAGAATTGAAGCCGTTTGGCAAAAATGTCATTACAACTCAACAAAACAAATGAACATAATACATTAGGGCTTTCCATACATTAAATATAAAAGAAGAAGAAAAAAAAATCATCGTCTTCCATATTCAACCAGATTGGACTTCTTTTTTAGCTCATCATTGTGCTCTGAAGTTGTAATCCATTCAGCAACTATGCGTCTTTCCTTTTCCGTATCAAACTGCATATAACAAACATAACATCAAAAATATTGCTCTAAAAAGTTGAAGTTTTTGACGACATATTTTCATACTTACATCGATAGAACGGTAGTCCAGGCTACATCGGTCTTTCATGAATGCAATTAAAAAAATTCCACAATCAACTAAATTGCCTTGGCGGGGAACATAAGAAGGACGTTTTATTCCAAAAGTAGAAAAGCTGAACCTAGCATCTCTCAGCTTCAAAATCTCTTCTTGGAGAAAGATATCCAAATTTGAAAGCTACAATTACCAGAAAACAATATGTATTAGTATAATGCGTATCTTGTACCCAATTCATAAAAATTGATAAATATGAGCTTACAATTTCTTTTATAACTGTTCTGCTTTGAATCGGATCATCTTTAGATGCAAGTGAGTCCCAAATTTCAACAGTCCTGTTTTTAAACACAACTCTTGCAAGAGTATAGTGTTCGCCCAAATGAATGGGTATGTATATCTGAATCAGGATAATTAGGTAAAACAAATTAGTAAATTTTCAGAAAATTAGGATTAATAATTAAACATAAATACATTAATACCTCTTTACAAGTGCTTAAAGATCCCATGTAATCCTGAAAGTATTTAAACTTCTTCCATAATTCATGAGGCCTTTTGACGGATGGAGGTAACGTGGCTTTCTACATACACATCAATTAATACATTACGAAGGACAAACAAACGAGAAAATTGTTAATGCATATGCATTGAAGAATAAAATGCTCACTCACCGACATCCTTATTGGTAAAAACCATACTTTAGCTTTATTGGAGGTTCTTTTCCGTTCCTCCGCGGTGAGAAGAGCAGAGACAATACTTACAATCTGAATAAAACATTAAAAATGTCAGCGATGGAATCGAAGTAAACATAGATGGCATCTAAGAAGAAATATACTATCTATACATACCCTATTGGTAATTCTCGTTAAAGGAGCTAAGGTCTTCATCTCCCACCGAGACACATAGGTTTTGTTGCAAGATGATATTATTTCTCTAAGAAAAGAAACGAATAAATTAGGAGAAAAAAACTGTTGGAATTAAATCAAAACTCATATTACTTACTCGTCAGGTCTATCATCTGCAAAAATATAGTCGTAATATCTCGAAGAAACACTAGTACAATTGCTAGGCTTCGAGGTTGAACCCCTTATTAAATTTTTGGATGGTGTGACCGGATTTATATTTCTACACATTTTTTTAGAAGGACTGCTAAAGTCAGTTTCTTCTTCTTCTATAGCGTCCAATGCAAGATATCGGTCCAATGCTTTACTACGAGACTGTAGCTCCACGTCCTCCTCTTCGGAAGAAGATTCAACGGAAACCACCTTCACATTATTAAATGCTCTAGATGAAGATGCCTCCTTCAAAGATGGAGATTCTTCAATCTTATCCAAACGTCGAGATAACTTCATTTGTTCAATTTTTATCTCTGCAACATCAGCTGAAATCGTCGCCAGATGTTCTTCAATCTTGCGCAACAAACGCGGAATGAAGGTTTCATTTGGATTTGGCATCCAATCTTCTACGTCTTCTACATTTCTCCCCACACGAGTAGACATCTTGAGAACAAGAAAACTATTGTATTTCAGAAAACTATTCTATGTATTTCAGAATGAATAATAGTACTATGAAACAAGAAAACTATTGTATATATAGCAAGAGAGAAGTATAAAAAGTGAGGAAGATGGAAAGACAAATAAATTTCGAGACTAGCAAACAATCTACTAGCCGTTTGATTAAGGAGGGCTCGAGGAAGATTCTACTAGCCGTTTGATTGAGGAGGGCTCGAGGAAGATTCTACTATCCGTTTGAAAATTACAAAAGGTTATCGTGATCAACTCCAATTAAGGAACTCTATAAGAGGTTTAATTCCGCTTGATTGAGGAACTCGACGAAGTCCACCGCGAACCGGAACTTCTTCTTCTTTTCTTCTTCATCTCCGTTTCTCCTTCCACCACCACCATGCCCTGTAGATTTATAACAAAAATATTAAATTGTTAGATGAAACAAAAAAACTAAATACGGAAAGATTACTAAATCAAAATCAAACAAAACACATATTCATAGAAAACATGAGATTAAAGATGAAAGTGTCACAGAAGCAACACCACAATTTTACAACAACTAAGCAGACTCTGCTAAGCAATAACTAAAATTAGGGATTGTGTCCTCCTTGGATTTAATTTACACAAAGAAGAGATTTGAGAGAACGAGCTTTTGTCGGCTTCCTTAATGTACCATTCTCCATCCTAAATGTACCATTCTCCGTCCATTCGCCGTATTAAAAGCAAAGAGAATGGCCATTCTCCGTGTTAAAAGCAAAGAGAATGGCCATTTTCCGTCCATTCGCCGTATTCACCGTCCATTCGCCGTATTAAAAGCAAAGAGAATGGCCATTCGCCGTATTCTCCGTCCTAAATGTACCATTCTCCGTCCATTCGCCGTATTAAAAGCAAAGAGAATGGCCATTCTCCGTCCATTGGCCGTATTCACCGTCCATTCGCCATATTAAAAGCAAAGAGAATGGCCATTCTCCGTCCATTCGCCGTATTCACCGTCCATTCGCCATATTAAAAGCAAAGAGAATGGCCATTCGCCGTATTCTGGCCGTATTTACCGTCCATTCGCCATATTAAAAGCAAAGAGAATGACCATTCTCCGTCCATTCGCCGTATTCACCGTCCATTCGCCATATTAAAAGCAAAGAGAATGGCCATTAGCGACGTTTTCTCCGTCCTAAATGTACCATTCTCCGTGTTAAAAGCAAAGAGAATGGCCATTTTTTGTCCAAAAAAATATTCTCCTCGAAAATATTATCTTTAGAAAAGTTAAAAAATAATCCGCCCGACCTCAGAAGTAGGTTTCCTCAGTTCACCACCACCACCATGACATGTAGCTTTATTAACAAAATATTAAATTGTTAAATGAAAAATAAAATTTCAGACAATGGCATGGGCAGTAAAATTTTAGCGGCGCCGCTGGTACTTCTCCTTGTTCGAGGAGGCCTCGACGACGTCCGACGCGAAGCGGACCGATTCTTCTCGGCGCAGCTGGTACTCCTCGTTGTTCTAGGGGTGCTCGACGACGTTCGACGCGATCCGAACCGTTTCTTATTTCCTTCTTCATCTCCGTTTCTCTTTCCACCACCACCAGTACCACCACGACTACCATGGCCTGTAATCCAAAAAAAAAAAAAAAGGTTCAGATTAAATTGGATGGACTTTTGAGAGAGTAAATATGAGTTAATTTAGGGTGTTCATTGAAAAAATTAAAGTGAAGAATGACCTGCTAAAGCAAGTTACCAACAGGTCAAAAGTCTAAATCAGCATTAAATGATATCTCCTGTATTATTTTATCTGAATTAAACCTGAACCGTTGGATTAACATCCAACGGTCCAGATTTCGGATGTATCGATACATCCATTTCCAGCGGATGTATTGTAGAATTTTCCTATATATATATATATATATATATATATATATATATATATATATATATATATATATAAAATTTCCTATAGTATAATAACTAACTATAATACCAACAATATATATGTACACACATGTAGAGATACAATAGAAATGCTTATATTATTTCTATGTACATATAATAACTTGCAGAATCACCTGTTCCCTTTTTTCCTAACGTATACTCTGATTAACTCTAATAATATAATAAATAATAACATACATCAATAATTAAAAGGGGGGTGAAGCTGACCCACATTATCGTTCCTTTCCTAAATCACTTTGACCTAAAAACCCAAAGGAGAGAAGGGGGAGACGATGGGGGCTCACCAAGGGTGTCGTGGCGCCTAAGTGGAGGACGCCAGGCAGAGCAGGAGAGGTAGATCTGGGTTGGCTGAAGCGGAGGTGAAGCTGACCGGTGGGGAGGCGTGCGGATCAGGCCGCGTTGGCTGGCTCGCGGTGGTGAAGCTGACCGACGGGGACCGACGCTCCAGAACTAGGGTACGGCGCACGGAGGTGGGCGGCATCTTGGAGGAGGCGGAACGCTGGGGACGCGGTCGCTAGGCTCGGCAGGGACGGATGGCGGGCGACGAATACGGTTAGGTCTCTTCCCTCTATTTGTGTGGTTTGGTTGTGTGGGGTTTTCTGTGGTGCTGAGATTGGATCTGTAACGGTGGCGGTTGTGGAATATGGAGGTAGGTGGTGGTGGTGTCTCAAGGGGTGGTCGGGGTTGATGTTGGTGGAGGTGTTGGTGGATCTGGGGTTAAGGCAGCGGTGGCGGCGAATACTGGTGGTGATGGTCGGGACTGTAGTGAGGCGGAGGTGGTTGACACTAGTGTTGGACAGGGAAGATCTGGTGGTCATGCCGGGGGTGTAATGGTGCTGTCGGGGTGGCGTTGGCCACAGTGTGGTGTTGATGGGAAGGTAGTGGTGGTCGAATTTGGCCATGGTGGCCGGGTCGTAGCAGGAGGCAGTAGGGGAGGCCAGGGAGGAGAAGAGTTGACAGCTACAATGTGTATGTTTAGGGAATTAGAGTTTGCTATGTAAAATATTAGGGAGTCCCCAATATTTATAGGGTAGAGTAGGAAACCCAAATGACAAAAATATACATGTAATATATGTAGGAAAATAGTAAAAAATACTAACCACTAACACTAATCACTAACTACTAATTTAATTAATTAATAATTACTAGCTTATTATAATTTAGCTACTAACTACCAATTACTAGCTAAATCCCAAGCCCTAGCCCACAATCCAAGCCAATGGCTTGGTAGGCTAAAATAGACTAGCTCACGATCCAAGTCCAAACTTGGTAGGTTAGAACTAGGACCGAAATGGCCTTAGCCCGATACGAGAGAAAAATAGAATAATTTACAATCATTATAAACTATAGGATTCAAAAATAAATATTTAACTTTAATAAAAGCATATTTATTTTCAAATAATATTTTGACAAGTTTTTTTATTTTATTAAACAATATTCATAACTTATAATAAATTCAGGAAAATGGTCAGGAAATTATTTAGCATAAAACCTCACAAAATAGTTTTGTAAAAACAATGCCCCATAATTATGAACTTAGAACCTATAGTACATTACGATCGAAAATATATTTCCTATTAAAAATTCACGATTTTAAAGATTTAGAAAAGTACAAAAATACAAAAATTCGAAAAAAATCTAGAATTCAGTTAACGGAGGTTACAAATCTACCCTTCTTAAAGAAATTTCGTCTTCGAAATTTATGATTAGGCAATACCTTACGCACGATCAAAGAATGATGACTTGACGCTATCAAGATAATCAAATTCAAAATCACTTAGGCACGACTAATCATTTTGGTGTATTAAAAATCAAAGTATGGATAATATAATATAGGTACGATTTAGAAATAAATTCAAGTCATTTAGGCACGATCTCCGTCATGGCCAGGAGAATCAAAGGTAGAATCGAAATTCAAGTATAGAATGACACAGTAGTCTAGGCTTGATGAAAACTAGATTTTAGGTCGCGTAGGAACGATCAAGATCAAAACTTAGTTATGAATGAAGATAAAATTTATGCATAATCAGGATTTCGAAGTCAACAGGTCTTATAGGCCTGATTTATTTCTAAGAATCAAAACCACTTGATCATGAGTAAAATCAAGGCTCAGATGTGCTTAAGAATTTAGGATGATTAAAATCACTTAGGCAGGATTTAGGATAAAGCTTCGAAAAAAATTTAAAACCTAGGCATGGTTAGGAATGAAATCTGAGCATGAGCGACTGTAGAATCAAAATTTAGGCACAATAGAAAAATTTATTCAGACATGATCAAATCCAAGTCTGATACGACTAAGTTCGTAATCAAATCAGATAGTCGTGATCAAAATTTAAAATTTTTGGCACGATTTTAGAGTTAAGATTAATACATATAGTCACGATCATTGGAATCAAATTCGTTTAGTCATGTCAGGTCATCTAGGCACGGCCAAACATGAAAATTCAGGCGTAATCAAAATAGTATGAAACCTAATCATGGTTAGGACCGCACTTAGTCTTTATCAAGAATTTTAATCGAAGTTTTAGGCACGAGTGATAATAATATTAAAATCCAAACATGGTCAGAATTAAATTTGACGCGATCAAGGACAAGGTCAATCTAATCTTGATCGAAATACTAATCTTCAATCATGAAGGTCAACTTTTATATAACTACTATAGGTAATTCGACCTTTATCTCAAAGACACTACTTAGGGACATCCTATTACTCTAATTCTTTAATTTTCCTCATTTTTTTACTCCTCTCGATTTTGTAATCCATTATCAACCTAATCCTCCTTAAAATTTTAGAAGTCCCACAAAAGTTTCTAAACTTTTTTCCTAGAATTCAAAATTCCGTGTTCTACTAGTTCTTAGTCATTTCCCTTGCTGTTTGCCATGAATTATAAAAGAACAGAACAATTATATCGGAGGACTGGATTTTTACTTCACAATACAAACTCGCTTGTACAAAGAAATCCTAGGGACGAAAACCTAGGTACAACAATCTAAGTACAATTGTTTATTTTAGATTCTAGGGGGTGATGGTAGAGGCTCGGGAAAGAGACGGCAGCTCTGCCTTACTCCTTGGACGATCGGACGCAGCCTTGGCTCTGGTGAAGAAATTCTCTTGGACGTATGGGGAGACTCCCTTGCGCCTTCAGTTGCTGGATCTCTGGATGTCTCTGTAGTGCTCTCTCTCTTTTCTGCTCTCCTCCGGTCTCCAGGTCTCCTGAAAATTCTCCCTGTGATATTCTCCGCTCCTTTGCAAGGGAATGGCACCTTGCTATTTATAGAGGTAGGGGTGTGATCATTAGGGTTTGCAATGATTGCCTCCTTGATAAGTCGACGGTTAAGGATCAAATGAATCTGGGCCATTAATTCTGATTGTAGCAAATCTAGGTAATTAATGTGGATTGTATCAAATCTCTGTGGGCAATAAATGTTGATTGTCATGAATCTTCGTGATTTGTGATAGCCTGTCACGTGTCCAATTTGCTTGATTTGATTTGATCAGGGCAATTATGACGATTGCAACAAATCTAATTTTGTTAGGATTTGTTAGCACCCATGATTCCAGGGAAGATAAGACTGCCACGTGTCTCAATTGTAGCGAAGAGTGCCACGTGTCTCAACTGGACCGTCCTGGCCGAGCCGCATATGGGGGGGGGGGTTCTCTCAGCCGCATGAAACATGCAGCCGCATGTGGATGTACAGTCGCATGGGGATGGACAGCCGCATGGAAATAGGCAGCCGCATACAGAGGGGCAGCCGCATGGAAATAGGCAGCCGCATGCAGAGGGACAGCCGAATGCAGAGGGGCAGCCGCATGAGGATAGGCAGCCGCATGCAGATGGACAACCGCATGGGGATAGGCAGCCGCATGCAGATGGGCAGCCGCATAGGGATAGGCAGCCGCATGCAGATGGGCAGCCGCATGGGGATACGGACAGGCAGCCGCATACAGATGGGCAGCCGCCTGGAGTGGCCTCGGGACTTGGTGGATTTTGCCAGCCGTAAGGAGATTTTTTCCTCTTTCCCATAAACACGCCATCATGTCAGTCATTATTGCGTCTTTATGTCAGAGCTGTCATGGTTGTTTTTTTGTCAGAGCAGTCGTCAGGGCATTAAATGTAGCCAAATGTAGAGAAGAACTATTGAAGGCCACGTGGCTTCTTTCTGAGCCGCATGGATCTATCCGAGCCGTATGGACCCCTGAACCGCATGGACTTCTGAGCCGCATGGGGGATCCTTAGCCGCATGGGGATCCTTCTATTGGAGCCACATAGGTCTTTCTTTATTCTTTTCCATGCTTCTACACTTGCCAATCCTTATTCAATTCATATCATCTCCACATGTATTCTTCGATTCCTAAATTCAGTATCCAAGCCTTAATGCGATAATGAAATCTCAAGAATCAGTAACTTAAAAACACCTAAGTTCTCAAAAATCAAATCGCCCTCGAATATTCTCCTCAACTCTAAATACAACCCCAAAATATTATAGTTCTCACTATTAATGCATATTCCATTGTGCTTCTTTCTCAAAATCCTCGTACGCCTTTCTTACATGAAATATTTCGTACTCAGAAGAATTTCTTTAACGTAATCATTTTCAAATTGATACTACTGATCTCTTGAATTTGTTCCCATTCTCAGTCATATCATTTTCCCACTCTCATGTTACTTCCTTACAATACCCTATAATTAATATCACACTGATACGCCTAGCTAATATTGTCACCCTCAATAACCCTCACTAATACTAAACTGATACGCTACACCTATCACTTATTATTCACCAATCCGGATACATCCTAGACACTTGCATCCTCTAGGAACCCTTGGTACACAGTCACAATGGTGGCCCATGCAGGTCTAATTTATTAGATATATGGGGGTTACCGATGTTTAGATATCTCAGTCACAATTCTCCTTTATTAATATCCTTCGTATTATTCTATATCTCTGATCCTTTGACCTGATATCTTCCTCGATCGTTGATCTTTTCTGTTCCCTCGATTTGATCATTGTGTCCTTTAACCTTCAGGGGCACTGTTCTTAATCTTTTCGATCATCTTGTTTGGGTTATGTCGATGGAAGGTCAGAAATCTTCTGTTAGGCCAGTTTTGGAGGATCAGTCTTAGCATTCAGGAGCAGAGTCAAGAGTCGACCTGAGGGTAGTGATGTCCGTCCATCTCGATCAGCCAGTTGTGTCCGTGCAGTCAGTATTTCCAGTTCAGCCAGAGTCTCATCAGTCAGTCCAGTGATAGATCATCATCCAAACGAGGCATCACCAGAGTCAGGGCTTCCTGTATCACCAGTACAGTCAACAGTCCGAGCAGAGGTAGTATCAGATCATCTCGATGTGCATACATTCCTAGGGATCATAAAGGAAGTGATGGAGTCACAACAACAACGAGATCTCGTTCTCCAGCAGAGTATCCAGATGTTGATAGACCGTAGTGGGCAAGGAATACCAGAGGTATTTCAAGCCGAGGACTTGCAGCCAGAAGGAGTACAGATTAGAGCCAGGCAGTACCAATCATCTAGTCAGTCGGTATATCGAGCCCGACCTACTGTAGAGGTAGTACGAGAGCACGAGCATATAGCCAAGAGGACTACATACAAAACTGAGGGTCGTAAGAGGTACTATGCACCCGTGTCAGGCTTTCCACCTCGACAACCCTCATCGGTACCAGCATACAAACCTCTATACTAACACCAAGAGTTACCAGTCATATGTTCCTTCTGTAGAAGGAGAGGGCACACTCATCTTACTTGTCGGAGGGCCAACTTTCTGTGTTTGTCGTGTGGATCACTAGACCACATGATAGGAATTTGTCCCCAGAGGACTTCAGCTGGATCTTCATCCTTCCAGCCTACAGTTACCTAGTTCGGGGTACCAATACTAGTTCAGCAGAAGTGAGCTTAGAGGCCTAAATCGATACTGTACTATGCATTCCAGCAAGAGAGTCCTCAGCAGTATATGCAGGCCCAGGCTTAGAGGTAGAGAGACCAACAACAGTATCAAGAAGAACAAGAAGCATATACCTATTGTGGCAAGATAGGGTATCTCAGATCCGTTTGTCGAACGGCCAATAAGCAATGCTTCCATTGTAGAGCAGAGTCACAGCAGTGGATGAGAAGTTAAGGCCAATACTAGATGTTCAGCCATTGGCACAGTATCCTCTGCCATCACGAGCTCAGAGGGTTAGGCAGCACAGAGCACAGTTGTATGCACAGTCTCAGGGACAGCTCTAGTATCGGCATAAGGGTAGTACCTAGGGAGTCTTAGGTACCATCTTTATGGTCTTCCTTCAGTTATGCCCTTTTGATTTATCCTTCAGTAGTAAGCCAGGTAGTGGTAGTATATCTTGGGTTCTTGTCGGCGATCTTGTATTCCACCGATATCAGGGTATAACGGTTGGCTCGAATTATTTGATGAGTGAATGAGAGTTCCTCGTCCCACTCTTCTGTCTTCGTATCTTGAGATACATAATATCTATCATGTGTCTCGACTACGAAGATACGTCCTAGGTAGAGTCATGTCTTAGACTAAGTCATTGGTACCGACTTACTTTGAGACTTGACCCCTATCTATTTTGGGAGTCATCGTAGACCAGCGAGGGCGGGTCCCTACTCAACTTACTCAGGAGACACATTTATTCATAAGCCTCCAGCCCTTCTTGATTGTGATTGTGTTATTGCTTACGGATTTATTTATATTACTGTTGCCTTCATTTATTTATATGCCATGCTTTGTTTAATTGAGATAATTGTATTTTCTTGAGCTTTTGTTTTGGTTACCGTGCTTGACTACTGTAGCTCCCCTTCTCGAAAATTTTTGAAATATTTTTTATTTATTTATTTGATTAGATTATTGACTGTTAGGAGACCCGACTGTACTATTCAGGCCCGGACCTGACCTAAGCCAGTCCAAACTCATGTAGACATATCGTACATCCAAAAAAACAACGACCATGTAGATGTATATGGTATATATAAAATATTTGTATTGATATTTTACTTATGGCTAAGTAAATAGTTTATAATAGTTATATATGATATATATATTTTATTATCATTAAATAAGAGTAAATATAAATCCTTTAGAACCATGTACATACGATTTTAGATAAGGAAAATATTATAATGACTATATAAATGATATATAGGATATCATAAAAGAAAGCTTACGGTTAATTAAGCTAATAACTAAAAGCATAGCTAGTGATAAGATAGTATTGACTATAAAAGATATAGGCATATCTTCATTAAGTAACAAATGGAATCTCCTCAGGAACTGAGACTAATCCTCTCTAAACCTTTGTATAGATAAATATCTAAGAATCCTTCATGTAATCTTTCAAAAGCCTAAATGATTACATTAAATAAATACTTAGTCTAATCCTTATCATTCTAATTCGACTGCCCCTGGTTTCTCTTCTTCTCCAACATATAAAACCTATATATGTGCCGCTGCTAGAAAACTATTATTTCCTCCTCCATCCAAGTCTGCACTTGCCGACACAAAAGTTTTCTCTTACTCACAAACCCACCTTTCTATGGAAAGCTACCTCCTTCTTATTCGAGTCTAAACCATGTTCTCGAGCCGCCAGTCCCAGACTTTTCTGGAAGTCCCACATCGTGAGAAGCCAGGCTCGCCACACCGTGCACCCCAACGCGCATCGACGTTTTCTGCAAGCAGTTGTGACCAGACGACGTACTCAACCACGCTGAGAAGTTGGCCTACGAGTCTCGCCAAAAAGGTCGATGCTCGCCAACCCATGTCAGTTTCTGTTTCCGCTAGCCTCTCCTCAGCCGAGATAAACCGGCACTGACGTGCGATTGCGGCGAGTATAGACACCTTGCGCGCTCATTGAGATGAGCACAAACTGAACCTAGTGCCCTTGTCACCTCGTCAACCTCGTCCCACAACCGTGGAACAGCAAGTTCCTCGCAGGCACCTCGCACCCATCGCCGGAACGAGTACCTGTGCATGCGCCCGACAATCCCACCATAGCCCCTCTTTAAATCAAGCTACGTGGAAGAAGAATCAAGCTCTTCTTTTGACTTAGAATGAGAAGAGAGAACTCACCCTCTTTCGGTTGCTACTTGCTAGAGAACAGCACATAAAGACAACATGTAAGTTCTTCATAAAACTCCTTACAACTTACTTTAATTATAAAGTTAGGAGCCATCTATATAGTAATGCCATTAAAGAGGTAAAAGCAAAATGGACATGTAAGCATAGTTATGTACAAGATGTGTTGGTACAGTTTTGTTCTGTTACTTTTAAATGGTTGCTTATATAAATTATATATTTACTTACGGTTAGGCATATAGTCCAACAAAAAGAAGAAGTTAAAGTATGTTAGTAAGTGCTGGAGGCATATAATTGAATTTGCATATACACATGATATTTTACAAATAAATTGTAAGAAAAAAAACATGTACGTGTAACTATGCATGGGAAGGAAAGCCTTTTCTATATATTTTATGCAAGCAATTCTCACATGCATTCTGGAACAGAATAAAGTGATAGCGTAAGTACATATAACCCCTTCCACTCTAAATAAATTTCATAAATACATACTAAATTTTAACTTACATAAATCTTTATAAATTTGTGCACGTTCGTCAAATCGAGATTAAACTTGCGCCATCAAGACCGTATCATTTTTTTTGGTCCTGTATGCCAAGTTTGGTCCGATTCTGAGACAGTTGATCGGATCGCCGTTTTGCGGGCCCCACGATCCGATTAAACGGACGATTTTGTGTACGGCCCACCGGAATCCACAATTGGACATACCGTTGGGTTCGTATCATCAAAATGAATTCGTAGACATGTAGTTTTATGACTTTAGAGACCATTGACCTTGGCACACTTTTCGGTGCAAAGTGGATCCAACGGCGGATATCGTTTATGCCCGAAATTATCGTTTTGCTCCTGTGTCCAGAATTGGACTTAAGGACAGGCAATCATAGCTAATTTGACTATTCTGAAAACGTTGTTAATGTTTATTTTCGCTTTCGGAGACAGTTGTCATGATTTGGACTTTATGGCTTAGCAGTTGATGATATTTTGTTGGATCTGCGTGCAACTTCCAGGCAAGATATCTTACCCCCCTCTACAGTTTAATTTTATGTTTATAGTTTTCATGTTATTAGTGTATTATCATAGATACTATATTTGTTATAGATTTTACATGATTCATTCGCTTTCTTGTCTACTTGCTTTATCTAGTTTCTACATACCGTGTTCACCAGTTTATGGTCTTACTTGACTTGACAGTGTAGTTATACTGGACTTTACTGTGTCTTGACTGAGTTGTACCTTATCTCACCAGTACCTTGCTTGAGTCGTGTCATAGAACGAGTACATGTAATTGAACTGCTAAATCCTTGTTATCGTTTTTCCTTGGCACTAGAGAGTCCATACTCGGGACGAGGGTGTTGACTTAACTTGCACCAGAGAGTCCACTCGGGACGAGGGTGTTTACATCCGAGAGTCCACACTCGGGACGAGGATGTTATACTTGTACTAAAGAGTCCACACTCGGGATGAGGGTGCCTTGCCGTGAACTAACCAGAGAGTCCACACTCGGGACGAGGGTTAGTACTAACCAGAGAGTCCACACTCGGGACGAAGGTTAGTGATTAGTTCAAAACTGCGAGTCCACTCAGGGTGAGGGTTTGGTATTCCATTGATCTCGTATTCGTTTGTTCATTCAGTAGTTCAGTTACGTGTAGTTGTTCTTGTATTCCAGTTCATAGTCACCTGTCAGTAGCCACTTGTCGTTAGTCGCTTGTTAGCAGTTTGGTCGTAGTCTCTTGCCATGTTAGTGTCGTTTCTTATTTATATCCTGTTTATATTATCATGCATGATTAAACTGCTAGATAGGCATGTTTTCATGTATCTTGCTATGTCCTCCGAGGACCTGATGATCTCTTCAGGTTTAGCGATTGCATGGAGTTAGTGGCAGAGCGAGATGGTAGATGATTGTGATGCATGTCTCAGGTATTTGTTAGTGATATTACATTGTTATCCTTTCGTGCTTTTCATTCCTTATCATGAGATATTCTGCTTATTGATTCAGTTTAGAGACTCTTGTTATACTCTTGGAGTCTTATCGGACATATATGCTAGTGGGCTGCAAACCACGATCCATAGTGTTCATTTTTGTTCCGTGCACTTAATATGGATTTGAGATATAGATTTACCTTTGCCATGATTTGGCAGTATACCATAGCCTTGACAGCGTTTACGTATCCGAGTCGGGCTGGAGTCTGTTCGATACGTAGCTGGCTTGCTCACGAGCTCGCGTTCGAAAAGCGGGTGCGAGTCGTGACAAATTTTTTTGGTGGCCCATGCAGGTCAGAGCATATCATACCAGTTACGTAACTGTACTGGTACGAGCCTGCGACTATGACTAAACCTTAGAAATCTCAATCCACACTGCCTTGAAAATTCTCCTAGAAATTCTCTAATCCTTGAAAACTCCATATTTGCTTTCGATTATACTTCCTTGCTTTCCGAACCATTGATTCTCGTACCTTTTATTCGGGATGACGAATGATCGTACTATTTAGAATTCATCAGAATTCTTAAATTATAGCATAATATTGTTTGACTATTGAATAATTGATTGTTTATAGATATGAGGGATTATAGATGCCATACACCCTAGATATCTGTTGGTAAAATTGTTAGCAACTAGTTAGAAGATTATACGATTTTAGTGACCGTATTTTGAGTAGTAGTATGACCAAAGGGGGGTAGAAGTCCTCAAGTATTCGGAGTTATAAAATGGCTAGAGAAGGTTGTAAACTATTTTTTAAGGAATTAAATTTAAGTAGATTGAGGTTAAGGCAGACTTCCTTTTTGAATTTTTAGGAATAGTTATGAATTAGAATTTCGAGGACGAAATTATATTAAGGTGGGTAGATTTGTAGCTCCCCTTCTCGAAAATTTTTGAAATATTTTTATTTATTTATTTGATTAGATTATTGCCTGTTAGGAGACCCGACTGTACTATTCTGGCCCGGACCTGACCCTAGCCAGTCCAAACTCATGTAGACATATCTATCGTACACCCAAAAAAAAAAACAACGAACCATGTAGATGTATATGATATATATAAAATATTTGTATTGGTATTTTACTTATGGCCAAGTAAATAGTTTATAATAGTTATATATGATATATATATTTTATTATCATTAAATAAGAGTAAATATAAATCCTTTAGAACCATGTACATACGATTTTAGATAAGGAAAATATTATAATGACTATATAAATGATATATAGGATATCATAAAAGAAAGCTTACGGTTAATTAAGCTAATAACTAAAAGCATAGCTAGTGATAAGATAGTATTGACTATAAAAGATATAGGCATATCTTCATTAAGTAACAAATGGAATCTCCTCAGGAACTGAGACTAATCCTCTCAAAACCTTTGTATAGATAAATATCTAAGAATCCTTCATGTAATCTTTCAAAAGCCTAAATGATTACATTAAATAAATACTTAGCTTGCGTTTGGTTCATTGTAATGTAATCGTAATCGTAATGGAATTGGGTTTGTAATGTAATTGAGTTTGTAATGTAATGAAATTACAATTACATTACTATGTTTGGTTGAAACATGTAATCAAACCATGTAATGTAATGTTAATTGCATTCATGTGTTTGGTTTACCATGTAATGTAATTAAATTTTTAATTTAATATTTTTTTAAAAATAAAATTTTTTTAAAAAGTTGATCAATACAAAATTTCAAAAATTTAAAAAGAAAAAAGAAAAAAAATTAAAATAAATAATAAAAAAGGGGGAAATGGTTTGTTTTCTGCTAAAAAAAGACCAAAAACGAAAAAAAGACAAAAAATAAAAATTACCAAAAATGACAAACGAACAAAACAGAAAGAAAAAAAAGATCAAAAATGTGAAAACCATAAAAAGTGACCAATAATGATAAAAAAATGACTAAAAACAAAAAAATTGACAAAAAACAACAATAAATGAAAGGGAAAAAAAAGACGAAAAACGACCAAAAACAAAAAAAAAAGGGCAAAAAATGAAAAAAAACGACAAAAAAAGAAAAAAAAATGACAAAAAACGATAAAAAAAGAGCAAAAAAAACGAAAAAAAGGAACATAAATGACAAAAAAACGAAAATACGAAAAAAGACCAAAAACAAGAGGGAATTAAAACGAGCAAAAAACGACAAAAAGATTAAAAAACTTGCAAAAAAAATCTAAAAAGACAAAAAAGGGAACAAAAACGACAAAAACAACAAAAAAAAAACGAGCATAAACGAAAAAAAAATTTGAAAAAAGACCTCAAAAAAAGCAAAAAAGATAAAAAAGCGACAAAAACATGCAAAATCGACCAAAAACGATAGAAGAAGATAAAAACGTAAAAAATGGTCAAAAACGTACAAGATCGACAAAAATCGATAAATAACATGCAGAAATGGCAAAAAATGTGCAAAATCGACAAAAAAGATAAAAAAAAACGTAAAAAATTGACAAAAAAACGATAAAAAAGGCAAAAAATAACAAAAACGACAAAAAAGGGCAAAAAGAAAAAAAAGGACAAAAACGACAAAAAAACAAAAACAACGAAAAAACGAACAAAAATGACAAAAAAAAAACGAAAAAAAACGGACAAAAACAACAAAAAACGACAAAAACGACAAAAAAAAACAAACAAAAACAACAAAAAACGACAAAAACAACATAAAATGACAAAAAACGAACAAAAATGACAAAAAACGAACAAAAGCGACCAAAACTGAACAAAAATGACCAAAAACAAGCAAAAAAAATAAAAAATGACCAAAAACGAACAAAAAGACCAAATTATAGCATACCAACCTTCCGCTTAAGTTGTAATGTAATTGTGATTACATCGGTTTTATGATGTAATTGAGTTTAGAAGAAACTGATGTAATGTAATCAAACTTGTAATCGCGATTACATTACATCTAATTTTTTTTGTCCAACCAAACATCCGAGTTAGATTGACAACGTAATACTAATTACATTACATTGTCCAATTCTGCAAACCAAACGGGCCCTTAGTCTAATCCTTATCTTTCTAATCTGACTGCCCCTGGTTTCTCTTCTTCTCCAACATATAAAACCTATATATGTGCCGCTGCTAGGAAACTATTATTTCCTCCTCTATCCAAGTCTCCACTTGCCGACCCAAAAGTTTTCTCTTACTCACAAACCGACCTTTCTATGGAAAGCTACCTCCTTCTTATTTGAGTCTAAACCATGTTCTCGAGCCGCCTGTCCCGGACCTTTCTGGAAGTCCCACATCGTGATAAGCCAGGCTCGCCACACCGTGCACCCCAACGCGCATCGACGTTTTCTGCAAGCAGTTGTGACCAGACGATGTACTCAACCACGCTGAGAAGTTGGCCTACGAGTCTCACCAAAAAGGTCGATGCTCGCCAACCCGTGTCAGTTTCTATTTCCGCTAGCCTCTCCTCAGCCGAGATAAACCGGCACTGACGTGCGATTGCGTTGAGTATAGACACCTTGTGCGCTCATTGAGATGCGCACAAACTGGACCTACTGCCCTTGTCGCCTCGTCAATCTCGTCCTACAACCGTGGACCAGCAAGTTCCTCGCACCCATTGCCGGAACGAGCACCTGTACATGCGCCCGACAATCCCACCATAGCCCCTCTTTAAATCAAGCTACGTGGAAGAAGAATCAAGCTCTTCTTTTGACTTGGGATGAGAAGAGAGAACTCACCCTCTTTCGGTTGCTACTTGCTAGAGAACAGCACATAAAGACAACATGTAAGTTCTTCATAAAACTCCTTACAACTTACTTTAATTATAAAGTTAGGAGCCATCTATATAGTAATGCCATTAATGAGGTAAAAGCAAAATGGACATGTAAGCATAGTTATGTACAAGATGTGTTGGTACAGTTTTGTTCTGTTACTTTTAAATGGTTGCTTATATAAATTATATATTTATTTACGGTTAGGCATATGTTCCAACAAAAAGAAGAAGTTAAAGTATGTTAGTAAGTGCTGGAGGCATATAATTGAATTTGCATATATATGCATGTATAATTATACACATGATATTTTACAAAGGAATTGTAAGAAAAGAAACATGTACGTGTAACTATGCATGGGAAGGAAAGCATTTTCTATATATTATATGCAAGCAATTCTCACATGCATTCTGGAACAAACTAAAGTGATGGCGTAAGTACATATAACCCCTTCCACTCTAAATAAATTTCATAAATACCTACTAAACTTTAACTTACATAAATCTTTATAACTTTGTACACGTTCGTCAAATCGAGATTAAACTTGCGCCATCAGGACCATATCATTTTTCAGGTCCTGTATGCTAAGTTTGGTCCGATTCTGAGACAGTTGATCGGATCGCCGTTTTGCGGGCCCCACGATCCGATTCAACGGACGATTTTGTGCAGGGCCTACCGAAATCCACAATTGGACATACCGTTGGGTTCGTATCATCAAAACGAATTGGTAGACATGTAGTTTGACGACTTTAGAGACCATTGACCTTAGCACGCTTTTCGGAGCAAAGAGGGTCCAACGGCGGACATCGTTTTTGCTCAAAATTACCGTTTTGTCCCTGTGTCTAAAATTGGACTTAAGGACAGGTAATCCTAGCTAATTTGACTATTCTAAAAATATTGGTAATATTTATTTCAGCTTTCGGAGACTGTTGTGATGATTTGGACTTTATGGCTTAGCAGTTGACGATATTTTGTTGGATCTGCATGCAACCTCCAGGCAAGATACCTTTCCTCCCTCTATAGTTTAATTTTATGTTTATAGTTTTCATGTTATTAGTGTATTATCATAGATACTATATTTGTTATAGATTTTACATGATTCATTAGCTTTCTTGTCTACTTGCTTTATCTAGTTTCTACATACAGGATTCACCAGTTTATGGTCTTGCTTGACTTGACAGTGTAGTTATACTGGACTTGACTGTGTCTTGACTGAGTTGTACCTTGTCTCACCAGTACCTTGCTTGAGCCGTGTCATAGAACGAGTACGTGTAATTGAACTGCTAAATCCTTGTTATCGTTTTTCCTTGGCACCAGAGAGTCCACACTCGGGACGAGGGCGTTGACTTGACTTGCACCAGAGAGTCCACTCGGGACGAGGGTGTTTACATCAGAGAGTCCACACTTGGGACGAAGATGTTATACTTGCACCAGAGAGTCCACACTCGGGACGAGGGTGCCTTGTCGTGAACTAACCAGAGAGTCCATACTCGGGACGAGGGTTAGTAATATCCAGAGTGTCCACACTCGGGATGAGGGTTAATGATTGGTTCAAACCTGTGAGTCCACTCGGAGAGAGGGTTTGGTATTCCATTGATCTAGTGTTCGCTTGTTCATTCAGAGTTCAGTTACGTGTAGTTGTTCTTGTATTCCAGTTCATAGTCACATGTCAGTAGCTACTTGTCGTTAGTCGTTTGTTAGCAGTTTGGTCGTAGTCTCTTGCCATGTTAGTGTTGTTCCTTGTTTATATCCTATTTATATTATCATGCATGATTAATCTGTTAGATAGGCATGTTTTCATGTATTTTGCTATGTCCTCTGAGGACCTGATGATCTCTTCAGGTTTAGCGATTGCATGGAGTTAGTGGCAGAGCGGGATGGTAGATGATTGTGATGTATGTCTCAGGTATTTGTTAGTGATATTACATTGTTATCCTTTCGTGCTTTTCATTCTTTATCATGAGATATTCTGCTTATTGATTCAGTTTAGAGACTCTTGTTATACTCTTGGAGTCTTATCGGACATATATGCTAGTGGGCTGCAGACCATGACCTATAGTGTTCATTCTTGTTCCGTGCATTTAATGTGGATTTGAGATATAGATTTACCTTTGCCATGATTTGGCAGTATACCATAGCCTTGACAGTGTTTACGCATCCGAGTCGGACTGGAGTCCGTTCGATACGTAGCTGGCTTGCTCACGAGCTCGCGTTCGAAAAGCGGGTGCGGGTCGTGACAACTACCTTTAGGAAATTTCGATGACAAAATTTTTCTAAGGATGGGAGAGTTGTGAGACTCATCTCACATTATCAGTATTTATATACGGATACGTATTTTGTACTGTATTTCGTATCTAGATTTTTGGAACGCTTTAAATTTTTTCCAACTTATAGATTTTCTTCTTGATCGGCATACTGCCAGTATATAGTCTATACCGACGGCATACCTGTCACTCTCGTTTTTCGTTATACGTATTTTCAGTATACGTGTACGAAATTTTGACATTTATCAGGTGACCCGTGTTTTGACTTGTCTTTCTTAGCCTTGTCTTGGTTTAATCTTGACTTGATTTAGTTTGGTTTGGTTTAACCTGGCATGGCTTGGTATGGGTTGGTTTTAGATGAGAAGGATTTTGTATAAAAACTAACTTCTCTCTCTCTCTCCTCCATTAACTTCATTTACTTTTCATCTTCTTCTACATTTGCTCCTCCACCAACCCTAGGCAAGTACATCTTGCCAAATCTTGAACAATATTATTTTTTTGGCACTTTGTTTGTTCTATTCTCTTCCTTGCATCATTTTAAGCCTCTTTAGAACTTGAAGTTTTTGGTTTTGATGGTTACATTTTTACAGATCTAAGTTTTAAGGTTTTTCTTGGTTTTGATCTCCTAAAGTTTATTATTTCTGAAATCTTATGGTCCTATGTTGTGGGGAATTTTATTCTACCGAATTTTGGCTTTTGAACCGCTTGATTTTGACTTATTTTGAGAAAGTTATGGAATTCCTTGAGTTCATGGGTTCCCCATGCACTTCGGTGCTGATTTTGGGGAAGATGAACAGCCTTCACCTGCGCACTTGCACACAGCCTACACCTTCCTGCACAGCATGCACACCTTCCTGTGCAGCCTGTGCACCTTCTAGCACAGACTGTACAGCCTATGCACCTTCCTGCGCAGACTGTGCAGTCTGCGCACCATCCAGCACAGACTGCACAGCCTGCGCACCTTTTCTACACAAACTGCACCTACGCTTTCCTATACAGATTGCACATGTGCTTTCCGACACAGACTGTACCTGTGCTTTCCTGCGCAGACTGTACCTGCGCTTTCCTGCGCAGGCTGCACTTACGCTTTCCTGCAGGCTGCACCTGCGCTTTCCTGCACTGCACTGCTTTTTCTTGCACAGACTGTAATGCGTTTTCCTGTACTTAGCTGTTTTTGCATGTTTAAGCTGTTTTGTAGCTAGAATCTTGAAAAACTCAAAATATGAAAGTTGTAGATCTTTGTCTTGGCTTCAAAAATCTTCTTATTTCACCTTAATTGGAGTTCATATGTGACTGATAATTTCAATCATAGTTTTGATCTTTTGGCATATTTTCTGTACTTGGTCGTTTTTGATATTTTCTTCGACTAATAAATTTTTAACATGATTAGATGATCTCGTATAGTTAGAGAATGATTGTACACCCTATATACACTTGACACTAGCACATGTTCAATTATTATTCTATGTCATGTACTTACTTTTATTTATTCCTTTTCACATGCCATGATATGTCTTTTCTCTCGATTCTTTGTTATATGCTATGATATGTATTGCGATGCCTTCCCGAATTTATTATACTTTGCAGTCTATGCCACGTCTAGAATTTCTTTGTTGTGGTCCGTCGTGGTGCACTCATGTTACATGTCTTCTTTGCTTACTAGATAGTGACCCGTCGTGGTGTACTCTTGTACATGTCTCCTTGCTTACATGATAGTGGCCTGTCATGGCGCACTCCCTATTTTCTCTATTGTAAACCCACTTTTCTACTTTATAAGATTTTATTTAATTTAGTAACCAAATCTTGTTTAATAAAATTTTTATTTAATTTTCAAATTATTATGGAGAGAAGAATTTGAAGTGGCCAAGGGTGTTGATTCAAAAATTAGTTGCAACCAATTTGGAGTGGTCCCCACTCTCCCAACCACCTAACTAATTCCTTAACATAATTTAGGGTATTCCTATAAAATAGATTGGTGGAGGGACTGTTGTGCAAATTAATTCTTTCTCTTTAAATTAACTTGAAGAGAGAGAAGGTGAGCTCAGCACTCAATTCCTCTCAAAAATTTTCCTCTAGAGCAAAAGAGTTTATCCTAAAATTCCTTGCTTAGTCGACCCAAACCCTAACTTCCCCTGTGATGGCGGCGGTGAGGTTGCTCTCTCTCCGGCGAACTTGACGGCGACGTGGAAGTTCATCGACGTCGAGTACTTCTCGACGATTTTGGCGACGGATCCCAGCGCGCGACGACAGCGGCGGTCAGAGGTGGCACTCCTTCTTCCACGACGATTTCTTCATCAACTGCGGCTCTTTTCGAGGACTTCGGGAGGGTGCGAGTTATCTCGACGATCTATCCAGTAGTGAGTTCTGACCTACTTTCTTCTAAATTCATGTTGAGATGGAATCAATCTGATTTTTCGATCCAAACTTTTCGATCTCGCCAGCATCTGTGGGAATCAATTGATCGATCGATAGTTCATCTGATCGTGTCCTTAGCACTTCATTTGGCGGTAAGTTTTCTTTTCGACTCATCTATTCCTTGTAGATCTATAAATTTGATTTGAGATGATCGATCCTAGTGAGAATTCGTGTGTTCTTGATAAGGTATTGTGGTTTCTAGATGATTTTGAACAGAGGTTTGAGTTTGCTTGATTCGAAATTCTGGGTTAGAATTGGAAGTACTGCGTTCCATTTCGAGTAAGTAGTTTTGTTTGAGTTTTCTGTCATCGATATCTAATGATTGATACTTAGAATTTAACTCCTTTGTTTTGCATCCTTTCGGTTTGTCGTAATGTCTGAACATAGCTAAGATCCTTTCCGGACACGAATGGACAGTTGTGTCTGTGTCCTGTAGGCGTATCGACTTCGAATCAGACTCATTATCTTCAGGTATTATTCGATATTTAGCGGCTGTATATGTTTCCACTCTATAACTAGATTTAATGGGAGTGTATATGGGGGACGGGTGCAGGGACGTTCGTGGTTGTGTCCAGTTGTAGTTGGTGTCGAGTTGCCATGGTGTTAGGTTAGATTTTGGGTTGCCTAAACTGTTCGTGTCCGATCTTGAGCATCTATCGATTTTGCTGTGATCGTATCCGAGCGTGGAAAGGGAATGCATTTAGCGTGTTGGCTTTGAGAGCTGCTTGGAAAGCTCTAAGACTCTTTTGTTTGTCTAGTTATTTTCTCTATGTTACTTTTTTTGAACTGCAAGGATTGGCCTATAAATGGATTTTGATAGCTGTTGAGTTTAATTTGGGGTTCGGAATTGCAAGGCACTTCTTCTTTATGTGTTTTCATTTTTGAGTTGTGTATCCATTCTTTTGGCTCTTTATATATATTTTTGGATAGATTAGTGAAGGTGTGGTGCTTGGAAGGGGTTTACTTGACAGGGAGCTGGATTTGATTCTTGTGAGATATCTCTAATCATTAGCAGAGTATAGTTGCCTTAGCATGGACTTTTTCTGATAACATATTTGCTAGGTTTTCTTAATTAAATACAGATGGATGAGAATTGACTATTGGTTTAGTACAATCCTTGTTATGGGCTATTGGAGTAGTTGGAGATTTGAATCGATCACTTTGTTTAACTTTCTTCTTGGCAGGAGTCTTCCATAAGTGGCAAGTCATTCAAATGGTAGCAATTCATAAGTGTGTTGGTGACCATGAGTTGCCTCTGTGTGCATACAATTATTTGATTAATGATGCTGAGACAATAGGGTTTTAACTAGTGATCAGTTGTGTATGGGTTAGAGATACTATTTGGTTTTAGGCCAATTAAAGTATCATTCAATTAGATTGAGTATTATAATAATTGTTTTAGATTTCTGACTGGAAGGATACTTCTAATAAACCACTTTCTTTGTAAATATTTTGTCAACAAATTATGCAAAATTCTAATGTTGTATTCTTATTTTAGATAGTTATAATTAATCTAGATTAGAGAACAATAGTTAGTTTCTTAATGGATAAAGGAATAATTAAATTGTTTGATTAAATCTAAAGTACCTGTAATAATAGGTAGAACTTGACCTACTTATACTTATCTTCAGGAGGACATCCCGCTCTATTTCATACCCTTGATCACCCGGAGCAAGGCAAGTACATTCTATGGTTCATGTTCATTTACATTATTCCTGTACTATTCTTGTGACACGATGTAACACGATATCATGTACTCTTGTACTTCCTGTCTTGTTTTACTTGTACTTGGGGAGAGGAAATATACTAGCTATGTGACCAAACCCAGAGATCAAAAATTCATGTGGATAGCTTAGGCCTCGTATCGTGCACGCGGGCCCTAAGCCGTACCCAATTCATGTGCTTCCTGTACTTACCCCAGCCGGTCACATATACTAGTTGTATTTCAAACATTGTACACTTGTCATTTCTTGTACTTCAGGTTCATGGTTTACATTCTCGTACTTTATTTCCTGTACTTCTTATACTTTACATTCATGTACATTCCTGTTCTTTCCTGTGCTTTACATGTTCTCTTGTACTCTTTTTTATATCAGGATGTTCATGTTCATTACCTAGAACTGTACTTTGCTCTGCTCCTGATTAGATATGTTGCAGGTGAGATGGAGGCTATTTGTGACACATACTACGGGTGGAAGACTGCCGAGGTAGTTGAGCCAGCTGGAGTTGCTTAGGACCTAGAGGCCGATGAAGCCTAGTTATCTTACCTTAGCTTTTCCATTTTCATTGTACTGGAGACTTTAGTCAGACATTTACTTTAGTTTTGCTGGATGAATGTAACAATGCTTCGACATGTACTCTGATTCTGGGATCTTTTATAGATGCTGTGATTGTACATATTCATGTTTGCCTGTTAGATTCCCTAGCTTGGTACAGTTTACTTCGTCGTATCTAACGACGGAGGCTGGGCGTGTCCGACTCGTATCCGAATATTCGAGAGCGGGCCATGACATCTATAGTGGCTCGTCGTAGCACACTTCTAGCTTCCAACTTATTATATTTTCTTGTTGTGGCTTGTTAAGTGTAACTTTTGTCTAGACACCGTGGTTGATTTTTCTGATTGTGATTGTACAAGCTACCTGTCTCGTCTTACATCATGTCTAGGACATGGATTCCTGGTTACCACGGTCAGGGATTCATAATGAATCTGACTAGGTTAAACGACTATATTGATCAAGTAGTTAATACAGAGAGATTTTCCAGTTATAGGCGATCTCGTTATCCCGGCCACACCAGTGGACTTGTAGCCTGCCGTCGAGTAGGGCGCATTTCCAGTACACTGTCATGTATTGCACTCTAAGTCACCTAATAATTCTTGATAACTCTTGTAATCTCGCTTGGATAACCTGAATAGTCTGCAGGGCTTGTGACTGCAAAAAATATCTCAAGTGCATCTTGTTAGTAATTAGGATTGTGATAACCCTAGTTAGCTAATATATAAAGTCGTACTTATTGCTTGGCCGTGATTGTTGTATGGAGTCGAATCTAGTCTAGTTTTGTCTAGGTAATATCTGTATATGTTTATTTTAGTACATCAGTATTTATGCTTTATTTTTGTCGGTAAATGATTAGAGACTAAGTTCTGTTCAGGAGAAGGATTACAACCCCGGACCTTGTTTGGTTTACGGGTTGTAACTTGGGCTCCGGAATACTTTCTTAGTCATCTTGTCATTTGTCGTCCTATTCAGTACTCACACGCTATACATGATCCCTATGTTGTACATTGATTAGAGACGAAGTTTTATTCAAGAGAAGGGTTACAACCCCGGTCCTTGTTTGGTTCACGGGTTGTATCTTGGGTTCCGGAATAGTTCCTAATTCATCTTATCATTTGTCGTTCTATAGTTCTTACATGCTCACATGTCTCAGCTATCTAACATGCTCACATGTACCAGTTATCTGACATGTCTACATGTTCCAGTTATCTTACATGCTCACATGTACCATTTCTCTTACATTGTTCAGTTTATTTCACATGTTCACATGCTTTCGTTTGATTCACATGTCCACAATTTACTTTATGTCACATTTTATTTACTCTATGCTCCATATTGCTTTGCTTATTGTCTTTTCTATTCTCGAGATGAGTGCATTGGTAGTGCTCGAGTCTCGATTTGTATTTACTTATTTCTGTCTCTATCCGTTGTTGTGTTAGTTATTGCTGGTTTTAGTTCATAGTTTGGTTTCCTTTATGGTACTTGCTATTGGGGGTCTAACCCTACTGGTTTTGTTTGACAAGATCTGATAGAGGAGCCCAAAGGATCTTCCGTACCATCTACTCGACGGTGACTACCCGAAGCACCTGAGTACCTTAGTGGGTATTCCTATATCATTCTTCCACTAGTTATGTACATTATTCTTTTGTGGCATTTAGCCTCCGAGCACGTGTTTAGCTCGTGTTTTGGATCTTGACATTTAGCCTACGGGCCTAAACATGATTTGCGTATTCTAGACTATAGCTAGAGCTGATCATGTATGACTATTACTCTTGCTAGTTCTTTACTTTGTATTACTAGATTCATGATCATCCATGTATATATAGTTTGGGACGCTTTATTATTTTATGTCTGATGATCATACTTTTTTTACTTTGTATATTTGCCTGTGATTGAGATACATAGGCTTGCTTGACCTAGGATTGACTGTTGGATTGTAGTAGTAACCCCCATAGCTTTACAGTTTATACATTATTTCGTGGTACTGGAGTACTTTGGAATTCGTAGCTGGCCTGGTCCATCCCTACTTGCCAGTATTCTGGTTCTGGGGTGTGACAGTCACTAACTCCATAACTATACTAGTCGTATGCTTGATACTCTAGGATACCAATTGTTAACTATACTCCGACACAACCTATCTATAATTTACTTAAGCTACTACACTCTCCAAGAAGTTGCCTCGAAACTAATGAAGGTGAAGCCCTATGAGGAACTGAACTAGAGGAACTAAAGATATCCTTACCATGAGCTATTAGAGTGATGGAACAGAACTCAATGACAACAAGGTGGAATGATATGGATGATATGTTAAGAACCAATTTAAGATATGATCTGATAACCATACACGTCTATCCGAAATCATGTTATCCAGAATTCTCGCCATGCTAGTAAGCATAGCTGCAATAAACGATAGAGTCCATAACTAAGGTATATACCCTATAATCATGTTATCTAGAATTCTCACCACGCCAATCGGTATTACTGCGATAAACTCTAAATTCTATAACTAAGATAAGTATACCTCAAATCAGGTTCTATATTTTTTTCATGACAGCCAGTATGGCTGCGATAAACTCCAGACTCCATAACTAAAGCAAACATTTATCTTTCACACTATCCTCATCAAATATGTCATCAGAAATTTAGTCCATAAAATTTATCTCGATACAAAATCAAAGTTAACAACGAACACCAAGATTCAATCAACAAAAAAGGAAAAGTGGACGAAAACAAGTGGAAACAGATTTCAAGATAGGGTTTAGAGTGAGATTCTCAAGGGTCGTCCCAAAAATCTCTCAAGGAGTCATAAGCCTAAGTACTACCACGACTTCATACTAGTTGCGAAGATTGACCTGCATAGGCCACCATAAAAATGTGTCACGATCCGCACCCGGATGTTCGGGCTCGAGTACGTGGGCCACGCCCAGCCTACGCCACAGTATCCATAGTAAAACACTGTCAAGTACCCAATAAATATCTATAACATTTATGAATAACAACATGTACTCAAATCACATACGACTAAGGCAGTATGAATAAGAAAGCTAGTAGTAACACTGAATCAACCAGAATCTACAAATAACCATACATATCAAAAATTTATCGGAGACAAAATCTGATAATGAAACACAAATCTAAATAAGGGATAATGGCCTAGAGCTTCCAGAAGTCAACTCACGGTTAATAGAATATCGAGATCTGTCTAAGCTAGCATCATCATGTAGTCCAAGACTGTGGGGCATAACAACTGCTAAAAATGTTGTTATCCAGTCAGAATTGGCACGAAGTACATAAACTAACAATATTTCCATTAAATTGATAAAATCTATAAATAACAGTAAGCAATGGAAATACATAACGAGTTAGTAATACTGAGCAGTAAAAAGTATAGGAAAATCATGTAAGCATGTCATGGTAGAAATGTACTATAAGTAATCGTGGGTATGGTGTAACAACATGTAATATCTAACATAGAGCATGTACTACTACTAAACAGTGACTTGAGATATTAGTTTATTATATAATCGGCTTGGGACCTGGATCAGGCTGTTCCATATGACCAGCTATGCACAATTATAGTAATGGATCAGGCCGACCATACATTGAAAGCTATGCACAAGTAATATAAGATCAGGCTACACCCTGTGTGTAGTGAGGGTGAGCTATGAATTAGTAGTTTGGGTATGATAACATAATCTCCTAATATCTTCCCATCTTCCGACTAGTATAATAGATCCAATCATGGTATGCTATGATGAGAGATTCTCTAAGAGGGTAGCAAACCCCTTAGGAATCGATGTGTAGGACCGTTGAGCACCTCTAGAGGGGGATGAATAGAGTGTATGTGTGTGCAGCGGAAAATAATCACCAATTTAAAAATTAAGCTATAATTATGATATTAAATAAGAGACAATAAATAAATATAGCAAGAGATAGAGAGATCAAACTCAGTGACACAGCGATGTATACTGGTATCCCTCTGAGAGGACTAATCTAGTCTCGAGTACTCTTGCTCGATGTTAATCCACTAAGGTACAAGCTAAATGAGTGCTTGCAGTCTCTTACAACACCGTGCTTGGTGACAAGTGCACGACCAACTTCACAACACCATGCTTGGTGACGAGCGCACGACCGGCTCCACAACAAGGATAGTTGCTGTAAACTGGACAACCTCTTTACAACTCTTGACTACCAAATGACTCGAGATCGAAGTAGATATTACTGGCTTTTGGCTAAGAGAAGTATAGGTGTGATTTGAAAGATTTTGATCAGGTGAAAACACTTCTTGAATAGAAGAGAAGATGAAGAATGAATGAGTGATTTGAAATGAAAAACTCTCTCATATTTATATGTGTTTTCTGAGACCGAACTCGGGCAGAGTTCTGGCAGAGTTCTGATGCAAATATTTCGCATATGTACGTTGCTGGCAGATTTGGAGGCAACGGATATTTGAATTCAAACTGACCGAACTCGGGCCGAACTCGGTTTGAGTTGTGTCTAGGAGAAATTTGAAATATTTGTCAAATTCTGTTTCAAAACTGATTTTAAACTTTTGGTAGAAATGAAATGGGAATTGGTAGGCTTTTTAGAAATGTGGACTGAGATTAACCTAAGCCAGTATTACCTAGTCGATCTTACAATTTATGTCCTAGACTCAATAAAGATAAAATACAGAATAAATTGTAAAAAGAATTGGACTGGATCCCAATGAAAGTAATCTTCAGATTTATGAAATATATATGCTTGATGATGCAATACGACGTTCATTGATATTGATTTCAGACGTCCTGAAACGGTTAGCAGCAGTTCGTATATTTTGTGTATTGACTTTAAGGTTATGTCGATTATTAAAATCGGGTGTGACCATGGAATGGGCCAACAATCTCCCCCATTTTGATAATTGACAAACTTGAGTCTATACCAAAATATATCTAAGAAATAGAATAAACAAATAAAATGTACCTGAACAAAACATGGTTGGTTTTGTTTTGGATTGTATGCTTTTGGATTTGTTTTTGATTTGTATGTACTCATCTCTTTGATTGGTTGGTATTTTGGTATGTATTCTTCTCTTTCTCCCCCTTTGACAATAGAAAAATGACTTTGGCTCCTCCGTAATGTGTGAAGCCAACAATTTACAACACAAACAGAAAAAGTGAAGCTAAAGAGATACATAATGAAGCTAAAGAGATACATAAAAAGATAACAAGTACTGAAATAAACAGGAATGTCATGCATAACAATGTATCACTAAAAGATACAATCGTAAAGTGCTAAAAAAAATAATGTCTAACTAATAAGTTTAGACATAACAAAAAGCAAACTACATCATATCATAGATCATCATCTAGCATCCTAACCACTATCCATCAGCTGAGTCCGCAGGAGCATCCGGAGGAAAGTAAGCTGCAGTAGGATCGAAGTAAGGAAAAGATGCCTCATCTCCGAACCTAGGACCTGGGAAGCCTGGGTGAAGAAGGATAGTAACTGGATGCGCTGGGTCCTGAGAAAGACTCCAGTGAAGATCAGCAATCCCATTCCGCAACACCTGAGCCTGGTAGATGTGGCGGAACTTCGAGTCGAGATAGCTTTGATGACGATGCGCAGAAAGAGCAACAAAGTCATCAAACCTCTGATAGAATCCTGGATCAAATCCCGAAGCAGGGGCTGGAACAGGAGCAGCATCAGGAGGAGGAGCCTCAGCATCAACATCTGGAGCAGGCTGAGCTCCAGCAGGAAGAGGTAGAGCAGGATATCTGCGAGATCTGGTAAGCTCTATGGGAGTGGAAGAGTAGGCACAGGTTTGAAGATCAATATCAAACCTGCAAAAGATTGAGGCCAAATGCATAGGATAGACCAGGTTGTGTCCTGTATTTTTACAGTTCCGCATCCCGGCCATCATGGTCTTGGGAATAGAGAAAGGAATGCCAAAATGGATATGGTACATAGCAGATAACTCTAAGAAAGTGATCTCATCAGAAGATCCTTTCTTTGGAAGGAGAACTGAGAAAATGAAACGATGGAGTTCGTAAAATTTTTGGTTAAGGTCTTTTGAGAAGACCCTTCTAGGAACAGGACGAGGGTGGCAAAGCAATTCCTTAAAAGAGTTAAGAGTGACATCTTCTGGAAATTGAATATAGTGAATATCAATAAGAGCTTCACCTACATCAGGAACATGAAAGTATTCGCTGATGTCAGTGGAACTGAACTCCAATTCTTGCCTGACAACGCAAGAATAAAAGTTTCCATTTTGTTTTACCTGCAAGTTGCAGTAAAACATTCGGACAACGTTGTCAAAAATGTTTTCGGCTACTTCGAAGAAGTCTCGGTAGCCTAGATGGTCGAATGTGGGAGCATATTCATTAAAAATAGTAAAGTTAACAAAAGCTCCAGCACAAATTTTGTGACCGAAAAATGAGTCAAACCATAGGTCAGAATATTCCTTATCAGGAAATAAGCCAGAGTCAAAATCGTATGAGCCTACTGGTCTTGCTGGACTAAAAAGGCTAGTAGGAACGTAGTCAGACGAGGAAGATCCAACTTGTGAAGGATCAACCGATCGTCGCTGACGTTTGGGAGCCATGGATGAAAAAGAAATGAAATAAAAGTACCTTGGAAGAGGAGGAAGAAGATGAAGTTGATGCCCACTGGAACTCCTAGAATACTTGAAAAGAAGAGTAGGAAGGAGTTTATGGGTGTAGTGGAAGGATTTCTCGAATTGTTGTGTGGAAACAATGAAAAGAATAGGGGTTTATAAAGGGTTTAGGGCTGGTTGTTCAGTTCTGGAAGGTAAACAGTGCCGACCAAACTCGATCCGAGTTCGGTCAGAACTCGGTCAGAGTTCGGACCGAGTTCGGTTACTTGCATTTCCGAGGTAATAAATGCAGTTTTGGTAGTTGAATTATAACTTTATGACTTTTGACTCCTGTAGTTAATAACGTGTATTATTTTTGGGTTAGCTGTAGGGGTATTGTTCCGTCTAATGGAGGTTCACCGGAGAACTCTTAAATACCGCTTTGCTTCGACCGTAGTCGTGGTGACAGACAGACCATTTTTAGGCTTGTACCCTAAAATAATTTCAGTTAAATAAATTTCAAAGTTTTAAGTCATAAAATCAAATTTAATTACCAAACTACACTATGAATCTGAAAATTCAAGTATACCGAGCTCTCGCCTCATTATGTTAAACGATCTTCAGCCAGTAGTTTTGTGAAAATGTCTGCTAGTTGATGATCTGTGTCAATAAACTCTAAACAGATGTCCCCGTGTTGTTGTTGATCACGTAAAAAGTGATGACGTATCTCAATGTGTTTTGTGCGTGAGTGACAGACAGGGTTCTTAGTCAGATTAATGGTGCTAGTGTTATCACAATAGATATGAATCTTAGTGTAGTACAGATTGTAGTCTTCTAAGGTTTGCTTCATCCACAAAATTTGAGCACAGCAACGTCCTACGGCGATATACTCAGCCTCAGTAGTTGACAATGCCACGGAATTTAGCTTCTTGCTAAACCAAGAGACTAAGGCCTTTCCTAAGAAATGACACGTACCGCTGGTACTTTTACGGTCTACCATGCATCCTGTAAAATCTGCATCCGAGTAACCTATCAGTCAAAGGATTTGGTTTTAGGATACCACAGGCCGATTGTAGAAGTTCCTTTAAGGTATCGAAAGATACGCTTAATGGCACTTAAGTGTGATTCCTTAGGATTTGCTTGATATCGTGCACAGATACAAACACTGAACATAATATTTGGGCGACTAGCAGTTAAATACAATAAACTATCAATCATACCTCGATACTTACGCTGGTCGACAAGTTTGCCACTTTCATCAGAATCAAGCTTTGTAGATGTAGCCATTGGGGTTCTGATTGGCTTTACATTATCGAAGTCGTACTTTTTCAGTATGTCCTTCGTGTACTTGGCTTGGTTGATGAATGTTCCCTTTGAGTGTTGTTTGATCTGAAGTCCTAGGAAGAAGTTTAGCTCTTCCATCATACTCATCTCAAATTCACTCTGCAAGCACTTAGCAAAATTTTGACAAAGTTTTTCATTAGTAGAACCGAAGATAATGTCATCTACATATATTTGCACAAGAAGAATATCATCATTTGAAGATTTGATAAACAACGTTGTATCAATTCTTTCTTTTGAAAAACCATTATCAAGTAAGAAGGCACTTAGGCGTTCATACAAAGCACGAGGTGCCTGTTTGAGTCCATAGAGTGCTTTCTTAAGCTTGAAGACGTGATCAAGATTTTGAAAATCTTCAAAACCAGGGGGTTGTTTCACAAAAACTTCCTCTTTTAAAAATCTGTTTAAAAATGCACTTTTTACGTCCATTTGAAATAATTTGAAATCATTAAAACATGCAAATGCCCAAAACATGCGGATGGCTTCTAGTCTAGCAACATGAGCATATGTCTCATCATAATCAATACCTTCTTCTTGATTATAATCTTGTGCCACTAGACGTGCTTTGTTGCGTAGAACTTGTCCATTTTTACTAAGTTTATTTCGGAACACCCATTTGGTACCAATTACCGATTGACCAATAGGTTTAGGAACAAGTTCCCAAACTTGGTTTCTCTCAATTGATTTAGTTCCTCTTGCATGGCATCAATCCAAAACTTATCAGAAAAAGCATCTTCTATGTTCTTAGGTTCTATTTGAGAAATGAAAGCTACATTTGCTGCTATTTCAGAATCCCTAAGAGAGGAGCGTGTACTTACACCTTTTGATACATCACTTATGATGAGTGTCTTTGGATGATCTATCAAGAATTTTAGTGAATCAAATTTTTGAGTCAGATCTTCCACAGGACTCTTTTCGGTGCTTGCTTGTACATCTTCATCATCACTGTCGCTGGATCTGTGACTATTGAGCTCATCAAAAGTAACGTTAATTGATTCTTCAACAATCATAGATCTTTTATTGAAAATTCTATATCTTTTACTCTTAGCAGCATATCTGAGAAATATCCCTTCATCTGCTTTAGAGTCGAACTTTTCCAAGTTATCCTTGGTGTTCAAGATAAAACAACGACAACCAAAAACTTTGAAATAAGAGATGTTTGGAATCCTTCCAAACCAAAGTTCATATGGTGTTTTCTTCGAGATAGGTCGAATTAACACCCTATTCAAAATATGACATGCTGTACTAACAGCTTCTGCCCAAAAATACTTAGGAAGATTATGCTGATTCAGCATGACTCTAGCCATTTCGCTTAAAGTACGGTTCTTCCGCTCTACAACACCATTCTGTTGGGGAGTTCTAGGACAAAAAAATTCGTCGTAATATCCACTATCATCACAAAACTTTTTGAAATTAGAATTTACGAATTCGCCACCATGATCACTTCGGATTGGAGTAATCATGAAGCCTTTTTCGTTTTGAACCTTTTTGCAAAATATCTGAAATTCAAAAATAGCATCACTTTTGTTTGATAAAAAGTAAACCCAAGTAAATCGAGAGAAATCATCCACAATAACAAACGCGTAGAGCTTACCGCCAAGACTGGCGACTCTACTAGGACCAAATAAATCCATATGAATTAACTGCAAAGGTCTAGAAGTACTTACAGCGTTGATGGATTTAAATATAGACCTATGTGCTTTGTTCTTTTCACAGTCAGCACATACCATATCTCTCTTGAATGGAATCTCGGGATGTCCTTTTACCAACTTCTTAGTACTGAGTCGTGAGATAGTGTCCATATTTGTATGTCCTAGTCTCATGTGCCATAGCCAGCTTTCATCTAGATTAGCTACTAGGCATCTACCTGCATTATTAGTACTCTCCAAAAAAAATATAAATGTTGTCTTCTCTTATCCTTTTATATATAGGATCACCAGATGACATATCATATATGGCACATTTGTCTTTTACAAAATTGATACCATAACCATTATCAGCCAAATGACTTATGCTTAGTAGGTTATGTTTCAATTCTGTGACTATACAAAGATCCTTTATTACTGGATAAGGAGAAATACCGACAGTGCCATTACCAATAATATCACCTCTCAAGTTATTTCCGAAGGAGACGTATCCTTCTTTCTTCATCGATAGCATAGCGAACAAAGATGCATCACCTGTCATGTGCCGCGAACATCCGCTATCGAGGATCCACTAGCTTTTAGCATGAGAGGGTTGATGGTCCACCTACAAGACAAGTAGATGAATCCTTTGGTACCCATTTACTGAAGGGTCCATTTTGATTAGTTTTAGGTCTCCAAAACAGAGTGTGATTGTCAACAAGTTTTCTTGCTAAGCAATACTGTGATATGTGTCCATGTGTACCACAATATGTGCAAGTTAGTTTAAAACCAGTGGTAGTTGAAACTGTGTTGACATGCTTGTTTGGTTTCTTGGAGAACCTATAAGTGAAAGCATGATAATAGTCGTATTTCTTTCGTGCTTTCTGATGTTTAGTCCTCTTAGGTGTATGCTTGGCATTAGGACTAAACTTAGGCTGTGTCACAGGTATTGCCTGTTTGCCTAACTTGATTTCTAACTTTTTAGAAATCGCAACAGACTCTTCATATATAGAAGTCATATCTGAGAGTCTTTGTTCTATGACTAAGTGCTTCTTCTTCTCTATGTCATATAGCTCTTGTATTTTGACATAGTCTATTTCTTTCTTTTCAATCTAGAGGATAGCCTCATAATAGTCTACTTTGAGTTTGGCTATCTCTTCCGTGTTACGGTAGTAGACGTCTCTTTAATATCTTCAATAAGATTGGACAGTCTAGCTATCTCGGTTGTGTATGCCTTAATCTCTTTTTGAGATTATTTATATTTGTCAAGCACAGTTCTGTAATCTTCAAGTAATTCACTAAAGGCATTCTCTAATTCATCGAAAGTAAAATCATCATATAGAGGGTTTGAGGATACCTTATCAAATGCTATAAGATAGACATTGGCATTACTGCAGGGTCTGTCTTCTTCCTCTGTATCACTGGCATCACTCTCATGCCAGATGCTTATGTTAGCATACTTTCGGCTGGTTGTAGCTTTTCTGTTTGATCTTGATCTGTCATATGGACTGCTTTTCTTTGAAGTTGGACAGTCCTTGTTCATGTGCCCTAAATTCTTGCATCCAAAGCATATGGTTTCTTCTTCATTGCTTTCTTGAATATCTTTCTTCCTTCTATTTGATTTCTCAAATTTTAGGACTTTTCTGAAGTTCTTCACTAGTAGGGCTTTTTCATCATCACTTGATGATTCATCATCAGAATCATGGCATGTAGATTTTCTGGCTTGAGCTTTGAAGGCAATCGACTTTTCTTTTGGGGTCGCTTCTTCAAACTCTTATAGATCAAGCTCATGGGTCATGAGCTTGCCTATCAGTGTTTCCAGAGACATAGTGGTGAGATCGTTTCCTTCAATGATCGCTGTTGCCTTCGGGTTCCAATTCTTGGTTAGAGCCCGTAACACCTTTCTAATCTTCTCATGATTACTGTAATTTTTACCAAGAGATTGCAAAGGATTAGTAATATCAAGGAAACGTGTAAACATCTGTGTAATTGACTCACCGGGTTTCATCTTAAAAGATTCATATTCCTGTGTCAGTCTACTGATTTTGGATTCCTTCACTTGGGAAGTACCTTCATGAGTTACCTCAAGAAGTTTCCAAATTTCATGAGACATTTTACAGGTTGAAACTCTGTTGAACTCTGTTTTGTCAATTGCACAGAACAGTGCATTGATGGCGCGAGCATCTAGACTAGCCTTAGCTTTTTCAGCTTCTGTATATTTGTCCTGAGGCTTATCTACAAGCTGGCCTTCAACCACTATGGGTGCTGGTTTCTTATAACCATCAATGACTATAGACCAAAGATCAAAGTCAAGAGATTTTAAGAAGAAAGTCATTCGTGTTTCCAGTAGGTATAGTTTGTACCATCAAATAGTGGGGGTCTATTTGTGGATTGCCCTTCACCGTTGAATATTGATTTCACGGCTGCCATATATACTCTCTGAGGTTTGTTATATTAGAATATAACCTGCTCTGATACCAATTGTATGACCGTTGAGCACCTCTAGAGGGGGGATGAATAGAGTGTGTGTGTGTGCAGCGAAAAATAATCACCAATTTAAAAATTAAGCTATAATTATGGCAGTAAATAAGAGACAGTAAATAAATGTAGCAAGAGATAGAGAGATCAAACTCAGTGACACAGCGATGTATACTGGTATCCCTCTGAGAGGACTAATCCAGTCTCGAGTACTCTTGCTCGATGTTAATCCACTAAGACACAAGCTAAATAAGAGCTTGCAGTCTCTTACAACACCGTGCTTGGTGACAAGTGCACGACCAACTTCACAACACCATGCTTGGTGACGAGCGCACGACCGGCTCCACAACAAGGATAGTTGCTGTAAACTGGACAACCTCTTTACAACTCTTGACTACCAAAAGACTCTAGATCGAAGTAGATAATGTTGGCTTTTGGCTAAGAGAAGTATAGGTGTGATTTGAAAGCTTTTGATCAGGTGAAAACACTTCTTGAATAGAAGAGAAGATGAAGAATGAATGAGTGATTGAAATGAAAAACTCTCTCCTATTTATATGTGTTTTCTGAGACCGAACTCGGGCAGAGTTCTGGCAGAGTTCTGATGCAAATATTTTACATATGTACGTTGTTGTCAGATTTGGAGGCAACGGATAATTGAATTCAAACTGACCGAACTCAGGCCGAACTCGGTTTGAGTTCTGTCTAGGAGAAATTCAAAATATTTGTCAAATTCTGTTTCAAAATTGATTTTGAACTTTTGGTAGAAATGAAATGGGAATAGGTAGGCTTTTTAGAAATGTGGACTGAGATTAACCTAAGCCAGTATTACCTAGTCGATCTTACAATTTATGTCCTAGACTCAATAAAGATAAAATACAGAATAAATTGTAAAAAGACTTGGACTGGATCCCAATGAAAGTAATCATCAGATTTATGAAATGTATATGCTTGATGATGCAATAAGACGCTCGTTGATATTGATTTCAGACGTCCTGGAATGGTTAGCAGCAGTTCGTATATTTTGTGTATTGACTTTAAGGTTATGTCGATTATTAAAATCGGGTGTGACCATGGAATGGGCCAACACGATGTCCAGAGAAGTACAATAACAGTAACAAGACATGTACCAGTATACCAGGATAACTGGAATAACATCTCATAACGGGATCCAAGTTATACTTGTTTGTGTACTCTCGTGTCAGAAATCAAGCATAACGCTATAAACTGATATTATAGAGACTATCAAGATAATGAAAACTATCAGAGAATGTACTCGCCTCAATTTAGCTAGAGTCGACGTGCGCGACACGAACGTGTTGATACAGAATAGGTAACGATGCTATGCTCCACAAGATGGTCCCAAACAACGGCACGGACGGTTCCATTATGTCCAGAATAGTCCAAATGGCCTAGTTTGGTATATAGAAGCCCAAAATTAGAGTTGGCACGATTATCGAATCAAGAAATAGGAAACGACTGTAATAGTCGCTAGGGAAGAAAGTATAACTAAATACATATAACTATGTTAAAAATTATCTATAATACTTAGAAAGTACATTTTTGTTGATCACAATATTATTATACAATATTTAAAGGCCTAAAAAATTATCTAAAATTATCTAAAAATTATCTAAAATTATCTAAAATTATATATATATATATTTTATATATATCTAAAATTATATATATATATATATATATATATATATATATATATATATATATATATATATATATATATATATATATATATATATATTTAACCGAACTTTATTGAAGTAATAGGCGCAAAATGCCGAAGCCTATACAAGGAAGCGCACTAGCGCGACAAGAGGACCGAAAGCGAAAAGTGTGAGACACGCGCACAAAAAGAGGGGAGGGTGGCCTAAGCTAGAGCCTCCCAGAATGAGTGGGAGACGTGGGGGCAGCGTCTCCTAACTTTGAAGCATTGTCTGCTGACCTCTCTGGACAACTGAAGAAGAGGGATTTGTCGGCCTTCATATCTGAATTTGTTTCTATTTTTTTAAAGAATCCAAATACCGGCGGCTGCTACGATCTGATGGCCATAGAAACGGCTCCAGAAGGTCAGAAGATCGTAGAAGCCCCCAGTTGGCTGGACCATACTAAGTCTGTTGTGGAGCTCGGACCAAAGGTCGGTGGCTAACTCTCCCGAAAGAAGGACGTGCTCAGCGGATTCCGTTGATTGCTCCTCGCAGCAGTGACAACTCGAAGCGAGGCTGAATCCCATGGATCTGATGATGTCATCCGTCGGAATCTTCCGACGAAGAGCACGCCAGATGAGGATAGACCATTTGATGGGGATGTAAGCCTGTCAATAATTAGCGAAGACCAGATTCTGAACCCCGCTGCCTCTGGCCACTCGCCTGGCGGATGCCAAAGTGAATATCCCATTAGGGTTGGGGGACCATCTCCAAGTCTCTTTCTCATCGGTAATTTGCAGGTTGGCAGCGAGAAGACAGGTTTCTGCTGGCTGACCTAGCCAATCTCTGACCTTCCTCCAATTCCATCCGACACTGCCCTTCCATAGATCCCTGATTACACACTTCGAAGGAGTAAGAATGTTGGGATGTATGATGTCTTCTCCTAGGCATTGCTCCAGGCAAGCCAGAGAACTACCATCGCCCAACTGAAGACGGATGAGACGTTCTGCTGTGATGCGACCCTGAATAATACGATGCCACGAAGCTGAGGATCTGTTATTGGAGCTCGCCTCCGACAGATGAGAGAATATGGAATATCTAGCTCTCATGACCTTCGTCCATAAGGAGGTCTCGGTGCGTAACTTTCACCACAACTTGATGGAGCAGGCGTGCACGATATGGGCGAGCCTGCTGAAGCCCAGACTACCTTCATCAGTGGGTCTGGCCATTGACTCCCAGCCGGGCCAGTGATATTTGTCCTTGCCGTCGTTATGTCCCCAGAAGAACTTGGCGAAAAAGGATTCGAGAGAGTGGCGCACCTTCTTAGGAGGGGCACAAACGAGCAGGGTGTACATCGGGATGGATGATAGGACGTGTTTGATGAGGATCGTTGTCCCCCTGGGGATAAGGTTGCGTTGTGCCAACCCGCGATGAGTTTGCGGATCTTGTCAACGAGGTGCTCGTATATACCTGAATTGGCCTTGCCGTATTCCAGCGGACAGCTGAGGTAGAGGAAGGAAGGGTAGGCTGTTCGGAAGGAGGTCATATTGGCAAGCAAATTAGAGCGGGTTCTGTCAGCTTTGTGATGGGTGTAGATGACGCTCTTGTTGTTATTGACGCGTTGTCCGGAGCCAACGGTGTATTAGGCGATAGTGCGCAGGACGACCTCAATTGAACTGCTGTCTCCAGAAGAGAAGATTAGGATGTCGTCAGCGTAAGCTAGGTGCGTGATTAGGGGGCAGCCGGTGGTGGTGTGGAAGTGATTGAAGGCAGACATGTTGGGCATGTTATTAAGGCTTCTGCTGAGGGCTTCGGCCGCGATGATGAAAATGGTGGAAGAGAGCGGGTCCCCTGTCTAATCCCGCGAGTAGAACGAAAGAAACCCGCTGCCTGGACGTTAATGACAGTGGAGAACCACACGTTGTTGATCGTTCTGAAGACGATGTCAATCCATGGTTCGGAGAAGCCGAAGGCCCTAAATACCCAGATCATGAATTGCCAGTCTAGACGGTCGTATGCCTTCTCCATGTCAAGTTTGATGGCCATATTTTCCCCTCGCGACGGAAACTTCATGCACGTGATCATCTCTTGTGCAAGGAGGATGTTGTCGGATATGTTGCGACCTTTGGCAAACCCGCTTTGCTCTTCGGAAATGATCTTGGGTAGGAGATCGGACATTCGTTTGGCGATGATCTTGGATATGATTTTATTGGTGAAGGTACAGAGGCTGATCGGACGGAAGTCTTTGAAGGTTTCGGGGTTGTCTTTTTTTGGGATAAGGATGATGTTGGCGCATGAAATCGAATTGGGGTATCTAGCCCCTTGGAGAAAGGCTGTTGTAGCTTCGACTAAGTCTGTTTTGATGATGTCCCAGCAAGTTCTGAAAAAAACCCCGTTAAAACCGTCCGACCCCGGGGCGCTGTGCTCATTGATGGACCAGACCGCCGTTTTGACCTCCTCCTCTGAGGTGGTGACCAGCAGGATGTCGTTATCGTGTTCGCTAATGAGGGAAGGGATAACGGACAAAAACGATACGTCCTTAACTACCCGCTCTTTGGTGAAGAGGTTGGAGTAGTAGTTCATAGCAGCAGCCTGGATCCCGGCCTGGTCGTCCACCAGGTTGTCGTGGTCGTCCTGAATCCGATGGAGCTTTAGTTTATTTCTGCGACCTGTGACACAAGCATGAAAGAATCTTGTGTTCCGGTCTCCGTCGGTATCCCAAGTCGATCTGGCTTTTTGTTTACAAAATTCGGTCTCCACTTTCAGTCTAGATTTAAGAAAGGCTCTAGCGAGGTTGAGGGATGCACAATCCTCCTGGGATCTGGAGCCGGTGAATGCGGTCTCCGTACGGGTGACGTCATCCTCCGCCACCCTGATAGCCTGGAAGATGTCTCCGTAAGCCTCTTTGCTCCATGATGATAGGGCCTTGCGCGTGGATGAAAGTTTTGCAGCCATCCGGGCCATAGGATTAAGAATCGAGACAGAATTCCAGGCCTGAGCCACTATGTGCTGGAATTGGGGGTGATGTCGCCAAAAATTAAGGAAGCGGATGGCTTTTTTGTTGGTGGTGTGATTATCGCTGATCTGGACAAGGAGAAGGGAATGGTCCAATTCCGTAGAGTTCACGTAGGAGAGGTTAGTGATCAGACCCATGTCGGACCAACCATCGTTGATCAACTCCCGGTCTAGGAGGGAATACTGTCGCCGATGACCCTCTTGCATGTTACACCAGGTGAACTCGCTGCCGTGGAAGGGGATAGGGTTGAGGTTCCCTAGAAAGGTAAAGTTGTTGAAATCGTCCATCATCGACTAAGGAGGAGGGCGACCGCCGGACCTTTTCTCTCTGTTGGATACTGTGTTGAAATCTCCGATGCGGATCTACGGAAGACCCTGAGAATGGACCGCCAGCAGATCCCAGAGCAACTGCGCTCGGGGATGTCGCAACTGCCATGGACCGCGGAGAGAACGGAGCGGGACTTGAGGGCTGGGTGCTCTATCCAACATGTTAGGGCCTGTGGCGAGTCTTGGATGAGTCCAAATTTAAAGTCTTGCGCTAGTAAAATCCAGATGTCATTGCCGCCGGCGATGGAGTGAGAGAATCCTAACTTGAGTTGAGTGGCTTTTATTTTTTTTGAGGGATTTTTGGTTCTATAATAATAATAAGGTCAATGCGATGAGTCTTCTTGAGGCTGAGGATTCTGTTCATCGTCGGTTTGTTGTCGAGGCCCCTCACATTCTAAGAGATGATGTTAAGCATCTGATAAGGAAACAGGTTGGGGGTGACTGTGCTTAGTGGCGGACCTAGTGGTCCTTGCCGTCATCTGCTTTTGATTGTTTTTGTTCTTCTTGAAGGCCGTTTTTTTTGTTGAGTGTGCTGTTGGGCCCGTTGCTTCCGATTTCTTTGTTAGTCCAACTCGGGTTGCTGCTTCCCTCGACGTCAGTAGAGGTGAGAACTGGCTCGTTGTCTTGCTCTTCCAGGGCGCACATGGGGTTGCCACGGTCCAGAAATCCTGCTTTCTTGGCTTGCCAGAATCTTTCGGTTAAGGCTTGGCTAAACTTGGTTTGAGCGTCCAAAGGGTGAGTGGGGAGAGGTCGAGGAGGCCCCGGATCTGCCGAGAGGGCAGCGTTGGGGGGTCGGGGTGCCTCGACCTGCTTGTAGTTGTTCGCCGACGAGACCTTATCAGGTTGTTTAGAGTGGTCGGCGGGTGGTTGGGTGGAGTGGTATTTTTTGTGGGGGAGTGGGATGGTGGTGTCAGTTGGGTTGGGTGGTTGGTTGGTGAGGGCTAACTCTGTGTCTGGGTGGAGAGTGAGACCGCTGGTCTCGGAGCAATCTTGTTGATCGGGGATGCTGGAAGGAAGCTCGCTGGAGTCATTATGGTCTTCATCGGAAGTAGTGCCTGATAGGGGTTCGAACGGATTGAGGAGGGGGAGGGTGGAGAGAGTGAAAGGGACGATAGCGGAGGTGGTCGTTACGGTCGAATGAGGGTATGAGCGATTCTGACCGTCGATCTGAGGGAGAGGGTCGAGATTGGAGTTGTGGATGATAATGGCGGAGTTGGTCGTGGCAGTTGTGGCGGTCGTGGCAGGGTGGCTTTGGGTTTTTGTCGCGCGTGGGGGGCGCGTGGTAGCCTTCTTTAGTTCGGGGTGAACGCGAAAGCATTACTGTATTAGGTGACCGCTCATCTGGCAGTGTTTGCAGAAGATTATATTGTTGTCGTAGGTCAGCGGTTGGCTGTGTGTTTGGTCTCCGAGCTCGATCTCTATAATTTTGGGAGGGTCGTTCGCGAGGTCTAGCTCGACACAAATCTTCGCATAATTGCACTTGGACAGGTTGCGAGTTTCTTCGGCAATGGCTACCAGAGTCCCGAATGAGCTAGCTATTCGTCTGAGAGCCGCTGCGGGGAAGCAAACCAGGGGGAGGTTGGGTAGGGTAACCCATGTAGAAATGATTGTTGAATCAATTTTTGGATGAAATCGAGGGACCATTTGACTACCGTTGCGATCTGTGTGCCCATTTTGGCCGTGCCCTTGGCACGGACAATGGCGAAGTCCGCATCGGAGGATAGATGTAGGAGCATATGCTTGGGGTCAAGCGGAGCAACCCGGTAGGCTGCGGAGAGACCCCACTTGGCAATAGTTTTCGTGGCAACGGAGATCTTCGGGCAGCCAGATCCGAATTAGAGCACAAAAGAATTCGAGAAGGAGGAGGACATGGAGGAAATCTCCGATGCGACGAAGGGGACCCGGATGGGGTCGCCGTCGGCGGTAGGAGGAAGGTCTACGTCAGGGAGCTGGATCTCCGCTGTCGGCGAAGGTGAACGCCAACCCCGATCCTGTCGAAAGGCCTCCGCGTAGGAAATACGGGGAAGAGGGATAGTCGCGCTAACCGGGGGGAGGGGTCGTCGAATGGGGCCTCGGAGGATGGGGGCCGAGAGGCCACCGGGGGCTCAGGAGACGCGAGCCCAATGCCTGGGGTGGTTTGGGAAAGTTTGGCGAGAGACGACACAGTCACCACAGCGGAGGGGGAGCCGGCATGGGTCGGAAGTGATTGATGGTGCGCCTGGGTGATCAGAGTGGCACCGCGGGGAAGCAGCTAAAAGGCGGGGATGTCCGCACAGGCATAAGCCTGGGGAAAGGAGGATTGCGCCAAAGTGGGGCCCGAGCAGGCGAAGGCCTGTGGGTGAGGGGAGTCCACGCAGGCGACGGCCTGGGGATCTGGGACATTACCCGGCAAGGGGGGCCCTATGGAAAATCTGTGGTGAGCGCAACGGGGGAGCGGAGACGACGGACGGGGGGCAGCAGGGCCCGCGAAGAGGGAGTCTGCATAAAACCCATTGCACTCCCGAGAGGAGTGGGATATGGCTGGGCCCGCGGAGAGGTGGGGGCCCGCAGGCCCTGCAGTCGCCATGGAAGGCCCATCAAAAGGGACAGGCGCGTAGAGTGCGGGTGCTGGCTGCTTGTGCGTAAAAGGGTGGAGTAGGCGCCTGCGTAAAACAAAGGGGAAGCTGCATACGCGTAGAGCGGGAGTCCCGAAGGAGGGGAGTCAACGTGCGCCTTCCGATGGATTGAGCTCCCGAGGGAGCAGCAGGGCTCGGGGATCAACGCTTGACATGACGCGTGGCTCGGTTCCACGCACCCCACCGGGGGGGAGAACCAAGGCCGGGCCTATCGAGCACGCTGATCCGGGGAGCGGTGTACCGCCGGTCAAGGGGAGGGCGGCCAGGGCTGGCCGGCCGACGCCGAAAGGTGGAGAAGGTGGCCACCGAAGTGGCTGGGCGAACCCAGAGGACTCAGGGAGGGACTGAGAGGGAGTGCACCGAAGCTTCTCGACGAGGTTGGTGAGGGGCCTGCCGACCAAGGCGAGCTGTTCCCGCGACCAGGCCAGGGAGGGGCGTGAAGGATGGGGAGGAGGGGGTGGGTGGAAGTCGATAACTGGGGAGGTGGAAGCCATGGGTGGCTAGCCGGGAGGAGCGCAGAGAGCTAGGGGCCACTGTCTTCCACCACCGCCCAGGGCGTCGAGTCCGGCCATCGCCTCCGCTTGGGAACCAGCTTCCGTCACGGCCGAGGAGACGACATACAAGGGAGAGGAGGACGTCATGCGAGTCGGGGCGGAGGCCGCTGCCCGCGGCGGGGTGGATGCCACCTCAGGAAAGGCAAGGGTGGCGAAGTGGAAGACCGCCAGGCGAAGGGAAGCCAGGGGGATCGGGGGAGAGTGCACGGCTTCGGAGAGCAGGTCCGCCGTCCACGCGGGAAGATGCCGGCGGGGGGACCCGAGTAAAGAGGGGAGGGAGGAGTGAGGTGGTCGACGCCGGAGGCCGAGGTGGGGGGGGAGGGGGGCGTCGGGGCGCACGAGGAGGCTTGCTCCTCCATCGGCAGCGGGACAAGGAGGGAGGGAGCCGAGATCAGGAGGGTGAAGCGAGGGAGAGGGGATGCTGAGGGACTCGGACGCCAAGGACGTCCGGGGGGGGAGGGGGCGGCTTGGACGTAGACGGAAGATGGCGAGGGGGCATCGGGAAGGAAAGGGAGAGGAAGAGGGGGACGGCGGGTGAGGGGGGGAGGTCAGTCGGCGCTGACCGGCATGGGGAATCCATGGGCGGGGAGACCTGGGGGGGAGAGCTTTTGGGCATGGTGAATATATATATATATATATATATATATATATATATATATATATATATATATATATATATATATATATATAATCCTTTTAAATCCAAAAATCTATTTATAATATCTAGAAACTATATTTTTATTAATCGTAATATTTTTAGATATATATCTTGAAAACATAGAAAATCGTTCTAGCACTAAATATCAAATTTTGTCAAATAAGATTTTAGGTCAAAACCTAATTATTATATTTTAGAAATATTATTATATATTTTATCTAAATTTCCAAATAAAAATACTATTAATAATACCAATAATAATAATAAAAGTACAATGCATATACATTATATACGTTTTAAACAAATATATAAACATACATACATATAGAGATACAATATATATATATACACTTGTATACATGGATATATTATAGCCCAACCCAAGCAATGCCTAATAGCCTAAATTAAAATCCTAAAGCAAAAGCCCTAACCCATATAACATTTAACAAAATTTACAAAAAAGAAAATATTACTAATGGGCTCAAAGCCCAGATAATAGCAAACCCTAAACTCATTATCATTGACCATAATAATGATAAAAATAATTCAATAATAATTTTTTATAAAATATTTTTTAGGAATATGTTTATTATATATATATATATATATATTAAAATAACTATAAAATTTTCTATAATATAATAACTAACTATAATACCAACAGTATATATATACATACATGTAGAGATACAATGCCAATGCTGATATTATTTCTATGTACATATAATAACTTGCACAATTCACCAGTTCCTTTTTTCCAATGTATACTCTGATGAACTCTAATAATATAATGAATAATAACATACAACAGTCAATTAAAAGAAGGGGGGGGGTGAAGCTGACCCCATTACCTTTCCTTTTCTAAATCACTTTGACCTAAAAAATCGAAGGAGAGAAGGGGAGACGATGGGGGCTCACCGAGGGTGTCGTAGCGCCGGAGTGGAGGACGCTAGGCAAAACAGAAGAGGGAGATCCGGGTAGTCTCAAGCAGAGGTGAAGCTGACTGGCGGGGAGGCCCAGATCAGGCGGCGTCGGCTGGCTTGCGGTGGTAAAGCTGACCGGCGGGGTACGGTGCTCCAGATCTGGAGGCAGCGCACAGAGGTGGGCAACATCTTGGAGGAGGCAGGATGGGGGGACGTGATCTCCGGGCTCTGGGAGGCCGTACGACGGGCAGCGGATACGGTTAGGTTTCTACCCTCTATTTCTGTGGTTTGGTTGTGTGGGGTTTTTTGTGGTGGCGAGATTGGATCTGTGACAGTGGCAGTTGTGAATATAGAGGTAGGTGGTGGTGGTGTCACAAGGCGTAGTCGAGGTTGATGTTGGTAGATTGGGGGTTACGGTAGTGGTTGCGGCGGATGGTGGTGGTGATGGTTGAGATTGTGGTGACGCGGAGGTGGTTGACACTAGTGTTGGACGAAAAAGATTTGGTGGTGGTGCTGGAGGTGTGGTGGTGTTGCTGGGGTGGCGTCGGCCATAGTCTGGTGATGATGGGGAGGTAGTGGTTGTCGGATTTGGCCACGGTGGTCGGGGTCGTGGTAGGAGGCAGTAGGGGTGGCCAGACGTGAGGAGAGTTTGGCGGCTACAGTGTGTGTGTTTAAGGAATTGGAGTTTGTTATCTAAAATATTAGAGAGTCCCCAATATTTATAAGGTAGAGTAGGAAACCCTAATGACAAAAATGTAAATATAATAGATGTAGAAAAATAGTAAAAAATACTAACCACTAACACTAATCGCTAACTACTAATTTAATTAATTAATAATTACAAGCTAATTATAATTTAGCTACTAACTACCAATTACTGGCTAAATCTCATGCCCTAGCCTACAATCCAAGCCAATGGCTTGGTAGGCTAAAATGGACTAGCCCACGATCCAAGTCCCAACTTGGTAGGCTAGAACTAGGACCAAAATGGCCTTAGTCCGATACGAGGAAAAAATAGAATAATTTACAATCATTATAAACTATAGAATTCAAAAATAAATATTTACTTTAATGAAAGCATATTTATTTTCAAATAATTTTTTGACAAATCTTCTCTTTCTTATAAAAATATATTCATAACTTATAATTAATTCAGGAAAATGGTCAGAAAATTATTTAGCATAAAACCTCACAAAATAGTTTCATAAAAACCAATGCCCCAAAATTATGAACTTAGCACCTATATCACATTACGATCAAAAATATATTTCATATTAAAAAGTCACGATTTCAAAGATTTAGAAAAATAAAAAATTTAAAATTTTAAAAAAACTCTAGAATTCGGTTAACGGAGGTTACAACTATTGAATAATCTCGGTCGTTAGTACACACCGTTCTGCGATCGAGACTTTATATAGATAGTTAACACGCCCTGTGTTGCTTTCTAAAGGACCGTTATCTCGCCTCTCGCTGCATTTTATCTAACATTTTCTTGTAGCCACGTCTAGTAGCATTACCCTTATTCTTGTGTCCTCACTTAGTTTTTACTTTGTGTTATGTGATTACCTTTCAGTACATGTTTATTTACTGTTATTTAGTGGCATGTATATTATGTCTCTTGCTAGTCCCATAAGGACATGGTGATCTCTCCAGGTATTCGTTGAGACTGCTAGAATAGAAGGATAGATTGGTAGACTATTGCATCTCCAGGATTCAGGTATCGCTAGTGGTACTTTTATTGTTCTTTCATCTTTTATATTTTTATGATGACATCTTCAGCCGTATATCCTAGTTTTACAAGCTTTACTTTTTGTTATGAGCTTGTTCAGATGATTATATTAAGGTCTGACCAACCTTATTACAAATTGTCTATTCTTGTATTTATATTCAAGTGGCATCAGTGTATTACTGTTTGATCAACAATAATGCATTTGGTTACCATTTGAGATTGTTATCTGTGGATGAGATATAGTTGATTTGCTATTTTAGACCCTATCTCAGATAGCTTACGTGCATTACTTGAGGGTTCCATAGATTGGATACATCCTTGAGTATGTACCAGCTGACCGTGTCACGTGCTAGTCCCGTAACTTTTAGGACTGAGGCGTGACAGATCCAAAGGAAGCCGCTTCCGTCAGAAGATGCTCTATCCGGTTCTATTACGATACAGCCACCAAAATATTGTATCGTCGATCTTATGATAGACTCCTCCTTAGATGCCTATCGGATGTCGAAGCAAGAAAGCACTCCGGGAAGCACATGATGGTACTTGCGGAGCTCACCAAACCCGATCCTAAATTACATGATCGACTCTAACGTATGGGCTACTGTTGGCCTACGATGATGGCAGATACGGTTGAGTACGCCAGGAGGTGTAGAGCATGTCAGCTACATGCCAACTTCATCCATCAACCCTCCGAGTTCTTACACCCCACGGCTGCGGTCTGGCCATTCGAGGCATGGGTCATGGACAGTATCGGACCAATCTGTCATGACCCATGCCCATAAGTTTGGGTCGGGTGCATGATGCACGTCCAGCCTACGCCACAACATTATCGTTATAAGTTGTCTAGACAATCACTAACTAACTATCTCAAATAGATATCTAACTCCAAAGAGAACAATGATACGTAATAACAATAATACTCAATCACAAGATCTAATTGGAAAATAATGCAGAAATGATAAAAATAGACGAAATTACAAGGTCACAATGTAGGAGAAATGCATACACCAATATAATTCCAAGTCATAATCCAAGTCTAGATAACCAAACACCCAAGAGTGCATCATATCCCCAAAATATATACAATCCAAAATATAAATGTTTCGGAGACAAATCCGGTCATCCTAAGGTGAATAGTCTATCCGGTCATCCTAAGGTAAATAGTCTACACTGTATCTATATGTCAAAACAAGACAAATGAAGGGTCCTCCCACTGGGTCTCCTAGGTTCCGTAATAGGTAGGATACAGATTGTCACCACCACTTTCCCGAAGAAGGGTATTTTTGACCTTTTTTTTTCTATTTTTTTGTTATTATTGTGAATAGTGGTATTCAAATTATATTTTGAGTGATAAATCTATTTTACAAAACTAAAATTTTGAATTAATTATTTGTAATAATTAAATATAGTGCATATGCTATATTATTGTATATGATTAGTGGTTTGCCATTAGTTAGAATAGTTGTTAGTGACCATAGAGGACCTAAACCAACTTGACATGACCACCTAATTAAATAATTATGACTAGCCTAATTAAACTTTAGTTAGCCTCTAGTTAGACTAGCAAGATTAAATAGAAAATTAGGATAAACACCTAATTAGGCAGTATGGATTTTTCCTAATCTTGTAATGACTAAAGAGAAGGACTTGGAAGAATTTTCCCCTTGCCAAAACCCTAACCCTAACCTAATATGGCAGCCCCCTTTGCTATATAAGCCTAACATCATCTTCTTCTTCCACCTTTCATCCAAAACCCTAACCCTAATTTAGAAGCTTTTTCTCAATTGTTCCTACCACTAGAAGTCATCCAAATTGGCCCAAATTAATTCCATTCTCTTCTCCATGGAGAGTAGAAGACTTTAGAAGCAAGGCATTAGAGGTTGGAGCACTTGGAGCTTGAGGGCTTTTGGATCTTGGAGCCATTTCATTGGGAATCCATCTCCCAATAGATGAAATGTATTCTAAAACCTTTAATTTGTGTTAAATAGTGTAGAGGTATCAAATAGGAACCTTCATGCATTAGGGTTACCCATGGAGAGTAGTTTTGACCCTTCTTCATCCATTTCGAGACTTTCTCTTTGATATATTGATCCATTTTGGGGAAAATCTGAGAATGATATTTCTAGGGTTTGTGAATAGATTTGTTAGGTCCTAATTGTGATTTAGAATATGTAGGTATACTTCGGGTCAAGTTTGGATCCATTTAGAGTGCATATCATGGACGTATCTCAACGTATGCCGATACGCACGCCAAGTATTTGACAAAATTGTCCATTGGACACACGTGGCTCTAAATCTCACTTGGACCCTTGATCTAGCTAGGTTTTGTATATAGATTGCTTATTATGTATAAATATGCACATATATATGATTATGGTTGCATGTTTTCATATTGGGGGAGTAGGGGACACGTGGACTGTTTTTATTGTTTTTAGTGTGGACTATTTTGGACTGATATTGTTAGTATGGGTGTGTGTATATAATTTGATTTGGGTATCAATTATATAGTTTGAATTTGGTATATGATTATATTGCAAATATGTGTAGAGTAGCTTTGTTTAAGAGATGGGGGGAACTGGTATTATATATGTTTGTGTGTGTGTGTAGAGAGGGCCATGATATTATATATATATATATATATATATATATATATATATATATATATATATATAGCCTAGTGGTTAAGAGAGATGCATGCGGCCCAAGTGGTCAGGAGATCGATTCCCGGTGGGAGCGTTCGCTACATTTACCTTCTTTCAAAATATATATATATATATATATATATATATATATATATATATATATATATATAGTTAACTTTTGTAAGAAGAAGGAGGGGCTAAAATAAATGGAGTATGGAGCTTTAGAAGACAGCAACAGAAATGAAGGGGACTTGGTGGCAAGTAGCATTTGCTACTTTAGGGATTCATAGCAGTATCCAAGGAAGGGGGGAGCTCGGGTATGAGGGGTATGTGCATCAATCTATATATGTAGGGGGCCATTCATGTATCAGTCATTAGTCATATAGATATGTGTATCAGTTAGATGACCACTTATGTATCAATTATGAAGGGGAGGCATGTATCAGCCATAGGTAATAACATGGCAGCAAGTTGTATGTGGCATGTAAGCCTACAACAACAGCAAACTGAGGAATAGGAGGCCTTAATACTTAGTATATACTGTGATACATGAAAGGGCCATATGTGCGTCAGTCTAGGGAGGAGATGGGCTCGGGTTTAGGCTACTTACAATAGTAACAGTAGATGAAACAGTAGCAGTAACATGGCTGCTTCCATGTTGCTTACAGCAGCAGTAGCCTTAGCTACTATATAAGTGCAGCAGTTAGCTGATTTTTAGTTAAAAAGCTTTATAGCAGCAACTTAAGAGGGGACTGATTGTTTGTGTGTGTGTGTGTGTGTGTGTATAGATGAGTGTATCAGTGAGCGTGTGTGTGATGCACACATGAGTGACAGTGGGAGTGTCTGTGTTTTAGCAATAGGGCAGAGGTAGACATATATGTGAGAGTGTCAAGAGAGGTGCAGTGTGCACTCTACATAAGTGTAGTATGTTAGTGAAGTGAAGGGGGATTCCTGTGCCAATATACAGCTATCTATTTACCTACCTACCTATTTATGTGTATATCTACCTATCTATCCATCCATCTATCTATCTATCTATCTATATATATATATATATATATATATATATATATATATATATATATATATATATATATTTTTTTTTTTTTTATATATATATATATATATATTTATATATATATATATATATAATTTTTTTTTTTTTACTCCCCTCTATGGTATCTAGTCCTCCTACCATATATGACACTCTAATATATATATATATATATATATATTAGAGTGTCATATATGGTAGGAGGACTAGATACCATAGAGGGGAGTACCTGTGATATATATATGGTTGATAGTTAGGACTGTGTGAGTGTTGGACTGAGGCTTAGTATTTGATGGAGGAAAAATAGCTCAGGCTTTAGTAGAGGGTGAGAGCAATGTGCTGTACTGCACATAGCAGAGAAGGAGAAACACTGCAATATGAAGTGGACCTGTGCACTTTTGTGCACAGGCAGATGAAAGGATGCAACAGGTCAGGTAGGCAATATACGGGGTTGGTTTGGAGGTGAGGAGGAAGTTAACTCCCTATAATGTAGACCTGTACAATGGGGGATCATATGTAAGTGTATTTTTTTATATATGGAGGTAAATATGTGTCTATATATATATATATATATATATATATATATATATATATATATTAGTGATGGGCTGTGAGGTGAGGGGATTTGAGTTTTATTTTGTGTGTGTGTGTGAAGATGTGCTTCATGTAGGTATATAATCCAGTTAGCAGAGAGTGTAGGGGAGTTTCAATCAAATGACTTAGTGTGTAGGTATGCATTAGTTAGATAGGCATGAACATATATAGTGTATCAGTCAAGTGGGAAGGTAGCCATCTGTAAGAAAGGAATATGTGTCATGGTGAGTGATTAGAGAGTGTATAGAGTAGTGATAGGCATTCATGTATTCGGTGAGGGAGTGGACAGGCCATAGGCCAGTGTACGGGTGGGAGGATTGTGAGTGTTTGAGTTTGGTCGAGTGTAACAGTGAGCAAGGTAGGTAAAGACTAGATAGGTAAAATTCAATTGGGCATTATCTATATATTGAAATAGGCGAACTTAACCTAGATCGACTCGATTTGACCAGATTGACCCAAAAGTCAAATTGACCTAGTTTGACCCCGAAAGCTTAGTTTTGACCTAGTTTGACTTTCATGACCTAGAAAAGGCTTAGAAGCATATAATTGATGCATTAAATATATTATTTACTCTAGAACACCAAGTAACTCTGTATATCTTATATATAGGTCTTTGTGACTCTATTTTGGGCCTCGATCCACATTTACTGCTCAGGACCGCGAGTATATCCCTTAATAGTTTTCATTATCTGATAATTATTATGATTCAGCTTCTAGTATAGTTTTCCATGATTCTTTGATATGACACAGATTGGTATTTCTGGATTCATTTACTTGTGACACATGCATTTTACTTATCTATCTTCTATTCCTGGAATCACCTACTGGAATCACCTACTGGCATCACTAACTTTCTGGCTGGACTTATACTTGATTTAAGTGTCGGGATATGGATTCACTTATACTAGTCGGGGCGGAAAAATACTCGAGTAGACATATAAACAGCCCTAAACATGCTGGAATCACCCCTACTGGTCTAATCTGGAAAGATAGCCGTCGCATACTTGCCAAGCGTGCGATGTGTCGTCGAAAGCGGTATTTCAAAACACACTGGTTTAGTGCTTTTTTGCTGGATTCACATTATACTTGCTGGACTCACATCACATCTATTCTGGTTTAGTTATCTTTATTTACAGTCTTTATTGCCATGTTCTTTTGGTTCACCATATATACTTTCTTTGTACTTTAGTTATCTGTTGTTCTATTTCATTCCCTGACTTATTTTTTTCCTGCTCATCAAGTATTACTTATTATAACTGTTTTATAGTCTTTGTCATTTAATTGGAATTGCTAGAAGAGGCGTGCTCGTTCCATCCTGACTGTATATATTTTTTAGATAACTGCTTAGGGGCTTGTGTCTTATATTCTACGGAGCCAAGGAGGGGATAGCAACCATGGGTCCTGATGCACAAGAGTGATTACCGAGGAGCTTAGTTATTATTGTAGCTTTGTGATAGATTCTCTGTTAGAATTCTTGGCATGTATATATAATGGAGACTTGTTATTATATTAGAGATTTAGATGTTATTATTGTATTTGGAAGTTGTTGATGTTTTAGTCTTCCTAGCTTATTAGACTTCTTTGATATCTTATCATGCTTTAGATTATGATTGGGTATTTAGTATTATTATTTATACTTTGTCCTCTATTTGGAGTTGAGATCTATGACAGGTACATTATATCATTGTGTGAGGTTAATAGTTAGTAGTCTAAACAGCGTTCTACCACCGATGTTGTGATGTATGCTTGATGTTGTTCACTACTCGTGCCCCTATACCGGCTGTAGGTCGTGACACATTTTTAGTGGTGGCCCATGCAGGTCAAGATTCGCATTGGTGCAATGTCATGGTAGTGCAACGGTTTAGTTGTACTGCTGCGAGCCTACAATTCAAGATAGGAAATAGGCTATAAGATGAGAAGATACTCAAACACAAGTAGGAATTCCAATGAATTTGAATCTACTGACACTTGTTCAAATCTGAATGATCTAATTTCATTTCCATATCTGTCCTTCCTTGATAATATCGTTCCTTGCTCCGTATTGACTTCTTTGTTGATCTGCCTTCAGGATGTCGTCGAAGACCAGATCGCATCGCTCTGTTCCAGCGACATCCACCGAGAGGTCTGCCACCTCTCGTCTGGATCATTAGACCATTGTGACTGCTCCACTTCTGACTTCTGCTCACGTAGGAGTATCAGCTGCTTTCGGGGGTCCTCCTCCACCTATTTCGAGGACTGCCCCAGTCATTCCAGATGTTCTTCGGCCTCTACCACCACCTCCTGCTCCGGTGGATGCCGTACAACTATTTGTGCTATTCTGGGAGATGATGGATGATCAGTATCGTCAGTCAGACATCATGAGGCAGGGCATAGAGAATGCTCATCAGGTGGCCATGACGACAGTAGAGAGGGTGACTCAGGTCCAGCCACTTGGAGGTCAGGCTCAGCCACCGAGGCCGGGAACTATTATCGAGTTTTAGAGGATGAGGCCCAAGGATTTTTGCGGTATGGAGGGTCTCCTGTCTGCAGATGACTAGATTGAGCACATTGATGGGATCTGCCGGCTGGCGCAGATTCCTGACAGTTTACAGATAGAGGCAGCGGGTAGCCCGATGTTCGACCTTGCTTTGACATGGTATCGCACCGACATGAGGGTCGCAGTACCAGGGCAAACTTAGAAAGCTTTTAAGAAGCTTTTCAATGAGAAGTTTTTGTCAGATGTGGCTCTTAGTGCTTTAGAGAGCCAGTTTGAGAGTCTCATCCAGGGGAGCATGCTAGTTGATGAGTACACTACGGAGTTCTGCCGTTTGGGCATATTTGTGTAGGCGCTGAGTGATGCAGCAAAGACAGGGAAGTTCCATAAAGGCTTGAACGAGGAGGTCAAGTCATTGACCAAGGGTGACCGCGAGACGACTTTTGAGCACATTATGGCAGATGCTCTTAGGGCTGAGGATGACTTGGAGCTCAAGTCCAAGAGAGGCAGGGTTGATTCGGGTGGTACGAGCAGTAGTGCGGGACCGACAAAGCGGCCCTATGGACAGAAGGCAGTACATCAGCTCCAGCAGTTGTTTGCAGAAGGTAAAGCTCATGTTCAGCAGGTGCAACAGCAGCCTCGGGGACAAGATCAGAATATGCCCACTTGTGCCTACTACAGGAAACTGGGACACACTTGGGATATTTATAGGAGAAGGCTAAAGGTGTGTCTGTTCTGTTGATCTGCTACTTACCAAATGAAGGATAGCCCTACCGCACCTCTATTTGGCGGAGTACAAGGTCAGACAGATGGAGTTAGGCCACCTATGGCGCAATATCATTCCCCACACCATCAGAGGGATATACCCCAGAGGGGCAGGGCTTTTACAATGACGGTCGAGGAGGCCGATGCCACGGGTTACGGGTTAGCAGGTTTGTCTTTTTCTTTTTTTTCCTGTCCTTTTCCATCTTGTTGTGTGATTCTTTTAGTACCTGTTAGAATGTTTTATGCTGTCGTAAATAGTGTAGTGACCCCGATTGGGACTGTGAAATCACGAGCAGTAGGACCATGATCTTGCATGTTGTTAGGTAGAATTTCTTGACCTTGATTGTTGGGAGTTCGACCTAGAAGACGTACGACTAACTTTAAATTTCGAACACGAAATTTTTCTAAGGGGGGTAGACTTGTCACCACCACTTTTTTGAAGAGGGGTATTTTTGACTTTTTTTTCTATTTTTTGTTATTATCGTGAATAGTAGTATTTAAATTATATTTTGAGTGATAAATCTATTTTATAAAACTAATAATTATATTTTTGGATTAATTATTTGTAATAATTAAATATAGTGCATATGCTATATTATTTTATATGATTAGTGGTTAGCCATTAGTTGGAATAGTTGTTAGTGACCTTAGAGGACCTAAACCAACTTGACATGACCACCTAATTAAATGATTAGGACTAGCCTAATTAAACTTTAGTTAGCCTCTAGTTAGACTAGCAAGATTAAATAGGAAATTAGGCTAAACACCTAATTAGGGAGTATGGCTTTTCCCTAATCTTGTCATGACTAAAGAGAAGGACTTAGTAGACTTTTCCCCTTGCCAAAATCCTAGCCCTAACCTAATATGGCAGCCCCCTTTCCTATATAAGCCTAACATCTTCTTCTTCCTTCTTTCATCCAAAATCCTAACCCTAATTTAGAAGTTTTTCCCCAATTGTTACTACCACTAAAACTCATCCAAATTGGCACAAATTAATTCTATTCCCTTCCCCATGGAGAGTAGAAGACTATAGAAGCAAGGCATTAGAGGTTAGAGCACTTGGAGCTTGAAGGCTTTTGGATCTTGGAGCTATTTTATTGGGAATCCATCTTCCAATAGGTGAAATGCATTTTAAATCTATTAATTTGTGTTAAATAATATAGATGCATCAAATAGGAACCCCCATGCATTAGGGTTACTCATGGAGAGGAGTTTTGACCCTTCTTCATCCATTTGGAAACTTTTTCTTTGATATTTTGACCCATTTTAGGGAAAATCCGAGAATGATATTTGTAGAGTTTGTGAATAGGTATGTTAGGTACTAATTGTGATTTAGAACATGTGGGTATACTTCGGATCATGTTTGGATCCATTTGGAGTGCGTATCATGGACGTATCTCAACGTATTCCGATATGAACGCTAAGTGTTTGACAAAATTGTTCATTGGACACACGTGGCTCTAACATTTGGACCCTTGCTATAGCTAGATTTTGTATATAGACTTATTATGTATAAATATACTCATATATGATTATGGTTGCATGTTTTTATATTGGGGGAGTAGGGGACACGTGGACTGTTTTTAGAGTTTGGGTGTGGACTGTTTTGGACTGATATTTTTAGTATGGGTAATAATTTGATTTAGGTATCAGTTATATAGTTTGAATTGGGTATATGATTATATTGCACATGTGTAGAGTAGCTATGTTTAATATAAGGGGGGAAATGGTATTATATATGTTTGTGTGTGTGTAGAGAGGGCCATGATATATAAATATATATAGTTAACTGTTGTAAGAAGGAGGGGTGAAATGAATAAGGACTGGAGCTTTAGAAGACAGCAGCAGAAATGGAGGGGACTTTGTGGCAAGTAGCATTTTCTACTTTGGGGATTCATAGCAGTATCCAAGGAAGGGGGATCTCGGGTATGAGGGATATGTGCATCAGTATATATATATGTAGGGGCCATTCATGTATCAGTCATTAGTCATATAGATATGTGTATCAGTTAGACGGCCACCGATGTATCAGTTATGAAGGGGAGGTGTAACGCCCCAGTCCCAAAATACGTAGGACTAGGAACGTAATCATGCCAGCTGTATACATACGAAGTATATGGACCCTCGTATATATACATAAGCTGTAAAATGTAGAAAGCCAAGACACTAAATCTCATCCAAAAATAAATAATGATATAAAAACAACTTTGAGTTTGTCATGTACACAATAGTTGGGCGGAGACAAATCCACTACCAACTAAATTAAATATGAAAAAATATACAAGAAAAAAATTGAGAAAGCGAGAGCAAGTGACGAGTCCAAGAGCAATCATCACGGAGGAAGAAAGACATGGCCTTAGCTAGAGCACCTGCAAGAAATCACGAACACACACCTGAAGAAATCACCAGGTCCTCAGAGGGACGTAACAAGATACATGAAGAACATGCCATATAAATACTGAATATAAAATATGCCACAATCAAAGAAAGTGACAAGACACAATAAGGTAATCTAACCATACTAAAGTGAACATGCAGTTGAGAAACAATCCTTCGACGCATGAGCCTTGGCTGTAAATGGGATTGGCATAGTCCCCATATATGGCACCAGGGGCCTACGTCCGTAACGTCCGAAGATCGTCAGAGGGCATCATGTGCAAGGGGCTACGTCCATAATGCTCTGGAAAGCGTCAGAGGGCACCTGGAGCCTGCGTCTCCGGCGGAGCGCACAGGTAATAAGGGAAGTGCATAGAAGCCCATACGTCAGGTAATGTTCTCCCCACCTAATGTACCTGTTAAGTCGCATCCACGACCATGTACCTCTACTAACTGCTAAGTCTCCTAACACGCCTCTATTAGCAGTTAGCCCTAACGCATGCGCATGGGGGATCAGCCCACACGCAAGAACCTCTACATGCTACTCATCTCACACACCCTCGTGGTATAATTGTGTCAAGGTATATGCAATACACTACAACGGTGGTCTCTTAACTCTAAGTCCATATGCAATCAAAGGATAATAACAAAGTACATCTAATATCACTGAGCAGACAATAAATCAAGAACTGTAAATAAAGGAACAGTGATATGTAATAAAATGCAACTGAATATAAACAGTATAATGGCAAGGTATCTTGCCTGGTGTGTCGTCCGGTGTGGTGTGGTATTCCGACAAGTCATGTCTGTCCAGTAGCCATGTTCGATGTACAATGGTCCGAGAGTCACGAGGAATTTAGGCAAGCATGACTAGTCATGAGTAATGAGGATAATTGGGAGAATTTGCGGAGAGTAAGTACTTATATTATTTTAGAAAATATTTATAATGTTTGAAAAGTATAATTTTACGTAAATACTTGAAATTAGTTATATATATTATTTTGAGAAGTACTTTTATTAAATACTTTGATAAGTCAAAAATCGTATTCCAATATAAGTTTGTAAAAGTAAAATCTTTGGTAGACATCTATGTTTTATTAGTCAAAATATTTTAATAAAATATAGGAGAAATAATTTTTGGGGCGATTGAGTGGTGTCAAAATAATTTTGGAAAAATATACGTTATCAAATTTACTTAAATAAACAAAATAATACACTACTAATTCTAAAAATATAATAATAAATATAATAATAATAATAACAGTAATAATAATAATGATAATAATACTAATAATGGTGATAATAATAACAATAATGATAATAATGATAATAATAATAATAATAATAATAATAATGATAATAATAATAATAAGAATGGTTATAATCAGAAACAATACATCTACTCATTCCCAAATTTCCTTACACAGAAGAGAGAGAGAGAGAGAGATGGAGTTCGGGAGGGTTACCAGTGGCTGCTCCGGCCAGGCTCCGGCGTAGGGCGGCGGAGAAGGATGGGCGCGCTGGGCGGAGCGGCGTCGGAAGACGCCGAGATGTGGCGTCGGCGGATCAGTCCTCGCCGGAGGGGGTTTCGGCGGCGGACCGCTCAGATCTAGGAGGGGGCGGTCGGGGTTCTCCGGCGATGGGGATCGGCAAGGTGCGGTCGTGTGGGGGGTAGATCAGAGGGAGAAGTCGGTGATAGCTGATGCTGGTGCGGCGCTCGAGCGAAAGCACGGCGGCGACGTCCAGGTCTGGCTGCGGATGCTCGCCGACTATGCGGTGTAGGGTGGCGGGTTGCCGACGGCAGCGCGGAGATGAGAACAGAGCCGGCGCTTGGTCCTCCGGCCGGCGGGATTGCGGAGGTTAGGGTTCTGCTACTCCTTCTATTTTGCTGTGGTGTCGATGGTGGTCGGGGTCTTTGGGATTGTGGTGGTTGTCGTGGCAGACACGCGGTCGACCAGGGTGGTGATTGCTCTGTTGGTGGTGACGACGATGCTGATGAAGATGGTGGGGATGTCGGAATCAGGATGGCGATGTTGGTGGCGTTGGCAGTGGTGAAGTCAGGGGTCGGGGTGGAGTCGGAACGGTGGTAGTGGAAAGATGTGGTGGTGGTGAAGATGATGGGAGGGTGCTGGGTGTTGAACTGGTGGTGGTGATTGCAGAACTGTCGTGTCCTGCGAGACACGGACGGGGTATCCGAGATTGTCGGATACAAAAAATGTATTTGTAAAGGAGAAGCGATAGTGGATGGGACGGGGCACAGACACGATGCACAAGGCTTGGTTGTGGATGGAAAATTGCTGGAGGAGTACCTCTCCTTTTATAGGAGGTGGAAATTCCCAGTTGGATAGGGATTGGGAGAATTTAAATTCTCCCTAGATAATATCATATTATATTTTAAATTCGATTTAAACTAGTTCAATCCAAATCAAATCCAAACTAAATAAATTCTATACTTAATTTAAAATATTTTAAATAAAGTCAATAAAATCTTTTGCAATTTAATTTACCATATTTAATCAAATATTAAAATTAACAAAATCCCAAATATCGTTTTCATAATTAAATAAATATGGTAATAATTAATTTCAAAAATCACGATAAATACTTAAATATTAATTCATGAACTAGCTTTTATAAATAACAAAATATATTAATAAGCAAATTTTATATTTCGCAAAATATTAAACCACAATTTTCAAATCACAATTTATTTGTAAACGACGAATAAAATAACCCTTTTATTCAAAATAAAAATATTTATCACTTTTGTTTGAACATGTACTTTCCTATTATAAATAAAATTTATAATAAAAAATATTTTTCTAACATATGTACCTCGACACATATTCGCACTCGTCGAGAAATTACGAACGCAAATCTTGCACGTTACGTAAATTCAACAAAGCGAACTCGTATGTTCAGATACGAAGTACAAAAATGAAAATATTAAAAAAAATCGTAGTAGAAATTTAGGGAGTTTATAGGAGGCATGTATCAATCATCGGTAATAACATGGCAGCAAGTTGCATGTGGCATGTAAGCCTACAACAACAGCAAACTGAGGAAGGGGAGGCCTTGATACTTAGTTTATACTGTGATACATGAAGGGGCCATATGTGCATCAGTCTAGGGAGGAGATGGGCTCGGGTTTAGGCTACTTACAATAGTAACAGTAGATGCAACAGTAGCAGCAACATGGCTGCTTCCATGTTGCTTACAGTAGCAGTAGCCTTAGCTACTATATAAGTGCAGCAATTAGCTAAATATCTTTATAGCAGCAGTAACTTAAAAGGGGACTAATTTTGTGTGTGTGTGTGTGTGTGTGTGTGTGTGTGTAGATGAGTGTATCAGTAAGTGTGTGTGTGTGATGCACATATGAGTGACAGTGGGAGTATCTGTGTTTTAGCAATAGGGCAGCAGGTAGACATATATGTGAGAGTGTCAAGAGAGGGGTTGTGTGCACTTTACATGAGCGTAGTGTGTTATTGAAGTGAAGGGGGATTCCTGTGCCAATATACAGCTATCTATCTACCGACCTATCTATCTATCTATCTATCTATCTATCTATTTTCTATTTACCAATCTATTTATCTATCTACCTAGTCATATATATATATATATATATATATATATATATATATATATAATATTTATTTTTTCTACCTAGTCATATTTATATATATATATATATATTTTTTTTTTCCAGTCATATATATATATATATATATATATATATATATATATATATATATATATATATATATATATATATAATGAAAAAGAATAAGTTAGCAATCCAACCATGTTACCAGAGGTGGAACTATACGTTTAACTGGGTGATCGCTATTATCTATTCGGGTCGCTAAGGCTTTTCCACGGCAGACTCTACGAAATAGATTCCAATTCCATCTTTTCGAGAAAGAAGAGATGAATGGGCTTTTTCGGTGTGGAAGATTTTTAAAGTAAAGGTTCGAGCATATTGTAGACGGAGAAACTACTAATGGATAGACCAGACCGCATAAGACTACTGGAATGGAAAGAAAGATAAGGGATTCACGGGCAGGCTTTCGACCGCTACGTGGGCTCCTATGCTTGCTGCCGACCCTTACACCATAAAAAGAATACCAGTTTTCGACCGGACAGGAGAAGCAACTATAGTTGACTTCTTTGTTGGACCCGTTGGTCCTAAGCAATGTCGTTCGTGAAGCGACCCACCTAGAAACTGCTCTCCTTTTAGGGAGGCACTAAAATGGAACTTCGATCTGGTACGGGTGTCCAATCCCATGCTCAGTGACAACCTCTCAATTGTTACCGCCTGGCCTCTCTTGCTACCACGGTAGCACCTAGTGTGGTCAGCACCAATCGTGTTCGGGCAACGAAGCTTACACTCATTCACATTGGTTCATCCTGCTATGCCCCGGGCCTTTTGCTCTTCTAACAACAATGGTGGCCAGCCATTCGTCAAGGCCCTGGAATCCGCTGGACATCTCAGCGGCGGGTCAAAAAGTCGTATAATGGGAACAAGGGTACATCCGAGCGAAGCGAGAGTAGTACCTGCAGCCGAACCATCACCCGATAAGGGGGATGAAGGAGGGCCACGTAAGTCCTATTATAGTGGACCTCCCAGAGACAACAAGAACTGCAATTGCTGGAAAGAAAGACGTACTAGTCCTGGCTAGCAACGGTCTTGGGCCGGGTATAGGTTTCAAGCAAGATAATGGCGATGATCAGATAGCTTTAAAACGGACTCACAGGCAGAAGCACTGGGACCAGACAAATACCATTCTACTCTGCTCGTCCTTTATTCCTAGATGCGAAGAATAGCCCTCTGTACCCAAGGGATGCAAAATTCCGTCATGGGCTGTATCCGAGAGAACTGGTTAAGATGTGTCTGTGAAAGGACACTTTGCCGTAGGTCACCGCTCCGTGGGTTCTATTTCACTTATTTTATATATATATATATATATATATATATATATATATATATATTAGAGTATCATATATGGTAAGAGGACTAGATATCATAAAGGGGAGTATATGTGATATGTGGTTGATAGTTAGGACTGTGTGAGTGTTTGACTGAGGCTTAGTATCAGATGGGGGAAAAATAGCTCAGGCTGTAGTAGAGGGTGAGAGTAATGTGAAGTACTACACATAACAGAGAATGCGAAACACTGTAACAGGAAGTGGACCTGTGCACTGATGTGCACAGGCAGTGGGAAGGATGTAGCAGGTCAGGTAGGCAGTATAGGGGGCTGGTTTGGAGGTGAGGAGGATGTCAACTCCCTATGTAGTAGACCTGTACAATGGGGGATCATATTTAAGTATATTTTTTTATATTATTTGAGTTTCATTTTGTGTGTGTAAATATGCTTCATATAGGTATATAATCTAGTTAGCAGAGAGTATAGGGGAGTTTCAGTCAAATGACTTAGTGTGTAGGTGTGGGCTGGTTAGATAGGCATAAACATAAATAATGTATCAGTCAAGTGGGAAGGTAGCCATCAGTAGGAAAGGAATATGTGTCAAAGTGAGTGATTAGAGAGTGTATAGAGTAGTGATAGCATTCATGTGTTCAGTGAGGGAGTGGACAGGCCACAGGCCAGTGTATGGGTGGAAGGATTGTGAGTGCGTTAGTTTGGTCTAGTGTAACATTGAGCAAGGTAAGTAAAGACTCGATAGGTAAAATTCAATTAGGCATTATTTATATATGTAAATAGGTTAACTTCACCTAGATCGACTCGATTTGACCAAATTGACCCAAAAGTCAAATTGACTTAGTTTGACCCCTGAAGCCTAGTTTTGACATAGTTTGACTTCCATGACCTAGAAAAGGCTTAGAAGCATATAATTAATGCATTAAATATGTTATTTACTCTAGTAAATAGGTCTTTGTTAGTCCACTTTGGGCCTCGATCAACATGTACTGCTCAGGACCGTAGACGAGTACATTCTCTGATAGTTTTTATTAACTAATAATTATAATAATTCAACTTCTAGTATAGTATTGCCTTATTCTTTGACACGACACGGGTTGGTATTTATGGATTCATTTACTTGTGACACATGTATCTTACTTGTCGGGCCTATATTCCTGGAATCACCTATTGGAATCACCTTCAAGAATTACCTACTGGCATCACTTACTTTCTGGCCGGACTTGTACTTAATTTACGTGTCGGGATATGGATTCACTTATACTAGTCGGGGCTGGAAAATACTCAAGTAGACATGTAAACAGTCCTAAACATGCGGAAATCACCTCTACTGGTCTAATATGGAAAGATAATCGTCACATGCTTGCCAAGTGTGCGATATGCCGTATTTATCCCAAAGCCGTTTGCATATCGAAAGCGGTATTTCAAAACACACTAGTTTAGTGCTTTCTTACTGGATTCATATTATACTTGCTAGATTCACATTATACTTGCTGGACTCACATCTATTCTGGTTTAGTTATCTTTATTTACAGTCTTTATTGCCATGTTCTTCTAATTCACCATATATACTTTTTTTGTACTTTAGTTAGCTGTTATTCTATTTCATTCTCTGACTCATTCTTTTCCTGCTCATCACGTATTACTTACTATAACTGTTTTATATTTTTTTTCATTTAATTGGAATTGCTAGAAGAGGTGTGCTCGTTCCATCCTGATTGGATATATTTTTCAGATGACTGCTTACGGGACTTATGCCCCACATTCTACGGAGCTGAGGAGGGAATAGCAACCATGGGTCATGATGCTCAGGAGTGATTACCGAGGGACTTAGTTACTATTATAGCTTTGTGATAGACTCACTGTTAAAAATGTATATAAAATGGAAACTTGTTATTATATTAGAGATTTTGATATTGTTATTGTATTTGGAAGTTGTTGATGTTTTAGTCTTTGTAGCTTATTAGACTTCTTTGATATCTTATCGTGCTTTAGATTATGATTGGATATTTAGTATTATCATTTGTACTTTGTCCTCCATTTGGATTTGTGATCTATGATAGGTACATTATATCATTGTGTGAGATTGATAGTTAGTAGTCTAGACAGCGTTCTACCGTCGATGCTGCGTTATAGGCTGGACGTTGTTCACTACTCGTGCCCTTATACCGGGTGTGGGTTATGACACAGATCCTCGTACTTAGTGGCTGAAAACTGTTATCCAGTCAGGATTGGAGCAAGTACAAACACTGATAAATATTTTATAGCATGATATTGACTATATAACAAGAGTTAGAATATGTGAAACATGGTAATCAAATAAGAATGTAAGGCTAAACTAGCATTTTAATGGAAATAGACAAAACTGTGATATGAGAAGAACAGGTAAATCTGACATGAACTGGATAAAGAACTATTTTAAGCAATCCTATCCTCTATGTGTTTTGAAATACTAAGTTCACATATGAACGAATCTGGTAATATGACAAATCGCATATGAGAATGTGCGATTGCTATCCACACGATATGGCAAATCATACATGAGATGTGCCATTGCTATCCATACGATTAGACACAAAGCACAGAAAGGGTAGTTCATACGTCTACTAAGGTATTTTCCTGCCTGACAACTAGTATTAATAGATTCAAGTCACGATACGTAAGATGAAAGAATCATGAAACACGATAAACAAAGATGATGAATATCATAAATAGAATCTATAAAATACTAATCACATGTAGACAGAGTGACATGAACATGATATGAATATCTAAATCATAAAATAGAGACAATATTAGGAAATAAAAGTAAATTACTACTTGTACTTGCCTAGGTCCTGAGCAATGTGTAAGGATCGATGTCCAAAAGAGTCACAAAGACCTAGATATAAAATATCAATATCAAAGTATGATTTGGAATCATAATCATTGATATCTAAATTAAAATATAGTTTCTAGGTTAAAACTACGTTTTGGAAGTAAAACTAGGTCAATACCTTTTTTCTAGGGTCAAACTAGATCATTACCATATTTCTAGGCCAAACTAGTCATTTCTAGACTTTACATAGGTTTCTAGGTCCATACCTTGATGGTATTTGCCATACTAGCTCATATTACCAAGTATCAATACGTATACCTTTCATCTCTACTAGTTACCTATTATTTAGGATTACCTCAGCCAATTTACCCTTTATATATCCATGGATGTACCTAATGCCTATTACCTATACGATTATCTTTATCTATCCATAACATATACGAATATATCCTTTACCCATATCTAAACATTTACCCTTTACCTATATAATATACATATATCCATATATCCTACTACAGACCCATATCCCTAACCATTTACCCATTACCTTAGCTATGAACTCACTTACCTTGACCAATACCCTTACCTACCTATCCCTAACATATAGGATATACATATATAACAATATACTATTCTCATGGAATTATCCTAATTACATATATGCATACATATCAATATACCATATATATATACCTATATCTATAATATCCTGCATCCTAGCATATATATACACCATATTTCTATATACACCCATACCCATGGTATCTATCCCTCTAACAATATCCATACCATATGTTATACCCATATGGTATCATTATACCCCTATCTATAGTCATATAGATATTTTTCTATACATAACATTTACCTATGTAATTATCCTAGTATGATATCTAAACCTACACTCATGTACACTTATCTATGTTTATACAAATACCCTTGTATATCAATATCCTTAAACATCTATATGCATTCATAAGGCTACATGCCATACCTGTAGGATTACCTTAGCCTATCATCTCACTCCCATTGATCAACACCTTTACATATATATCTTGATACCCTTTGTATCAATACCTTTCTATGCTATGGCCTATTACACCTGCCATGCTTACATATGCCAATACCTATGGTATACCAAATTATCCATTACTATACCCTCACACATGTTAGTCTAGACTTACCTATGGTGCTAGGTTACTCCCTTACTCATATACTATATATATTCATATACTCTACATGCCATAGTACACTAAGATACCCTTATACCATATCCATATGGTATAATATACCCCTTATACTATATGTATAAATATATATCTATATCCCTATGTATCCTATAATATTGGTATCTATCTGATACCTATATAAAATAGAAATATGACATTGTACCCTTACTATTCTATGCATATCCATGGTTTATCTTGCTACTAAGGTATTTACCTTTACCCTTAGAATTACTTTAACTACCTATACAAATACATGTATACCTATATAAACATATATATAGATATCATATTCTTAGGATACCCTGTTCTACCTAATACTTGACATACCATATATCATGATATTCCGCATCATATCTATCATATACCTTATGGATATTGGCTATATGGTATTACCCATTACCTTAACCAATACCTTAACATATTATCCCGTATCCTAGTTTCTAGACTAATACCTTAGCTAATACCATTACCTTGACCAATACCAAATACCTATAACTCATACCTTGAAACCTAACTCATTATCCAAGTTAGACACTGCCCCTACGATGGTATCTTAATCCAATACCCAATATCATAACATTACCTTAGTATCCTAATATTACCTCATACAAGTTCTAATATTTTAGTATTTTGGTATTCTAAATACCTTGATACGCTCTAAGATACCACACTCTAATTTACCCTACACATATCCTACTTGTTTGCACATGGTACCATGGTACCACATTAAGTATCATATGATACCAAACCCCAAGATACTAACACATGACCATAATCTACAGTTACCTTACATCCAAGATACTCATCTTACTCTTGGAACTTGACATCTTGATATTATCCATTATCTAGTTCTAATACCCAATATCTTAGTATCTTTACAAATACCTTATTCTCTTATATACTTACCCAACTAACTCTAATACTAATACTTGATACAAATAGGATGCCTTACAAAAGCCATAATACTCGCTTACCCTTACTCATGATACTTGAGTGTCATGATAACAATATCCTCATGGTACCCATGTATCACACTAGTACCTTGTCCCAAACTCTAATACATTGACACATAACTTATCTTTACGTGGCTCACTTGATAACCACTTGTATCAACACTAACACACACTAACTAGTACGTATTACCTAACAATAATATATATATATATATATATATATATATATATATATATATATATATATATATATATATATATATATATATATATGTGTGTGTGTGTGTGTGTGTGTGTATTATGTCATACATACACTTGACAACCTATGATACCTACACTCACTTGATATCCTTACTACCTAGGCTCATAGGATACACAAAATGCCTATTTCGTATAGTCAGTTCTTTACTTGTAAGTAATACTGCACCTATTAGACTTATTCAATAAATTCTAGGGTTTGTATGTCGCCTATTAGACTTATTCAATAAATTCTAGGGTTTGTATGTCGTAGCCCTTCGTATCAGCTTTTCGACACTTCAAACGGACCGTATTTTCGTGTGCGGAAGCTCCCGAAATCGCAAAAAAATTAAAATGCGTTCGTCTTTCGGACACTGACACTTAAACAGTTTTACAGAAAGTTCTAGAACTAATTTGGCTTATTAAGATATATATTTGGAAAGCTAACTTTGACACGGTTCTTCTAAAAAAATGAGAGATTAATCGGAGTCCCGAGTTAGAGTTATGACGTTTCTAAGTTGTTATGGCTGCTAAAAACGAGGATGAATACTATTACGAATTTGGACTATTTTAGACAAAAGAACACATGTATGCACCTAAATCTAACCGTGTGTATCATGAGATACCATGATACAACACCACGTATCCTATTTAGGACACATACACCCAATCTCGACTCAAAAAGGATACGAAAATCTCTTTGAGGACACGTATGGAACACTTGGTGGTCACAAATTCGTAACAAATACAAATTGAGCATAAAAATCAATACTACTAATGATAAAAAACTAGATCTACCAAATTGAAAGCTTCTAATACCTAGATCTATCATTAGTAAGTCAAATCCACCTATGGAAAGGTTCCTATGGGTTCAACGGGTGTTCCTAGCCATAAAATTTGTGAAGAATAGATATTTACCCAACTTGTGTGTCCCTCCTTTGGAGAACTTTGAATTTGGACAAAAGGGATGAGTCGGACACGATCTCCTAGCAAGCTCCTCCCCTATGGATCTCCTTGTGCTCTCCAATAATCTAGGCCTTCATGATGGTAAGGATGAGTGGAATTGGAAGATGATTACGTTGAATTGGTAGTGAATTGGGTTTGCTTGGGAAAGAAGAAGCTTTGAAAAAGAAAATGAGACTAATGAATAAAATGGAATGAATGTATGAATCCCTAATTAGAAATTATCCCTTATAGTAAGGTTTGGGTAATGCCAAAATATCGAGTTTGTCCCTCTCCATTTGTCATGAATATAATCTAATTAACTAAAGGAAGGAATCTATACAACTAAAAGGAATATTCGTTTCATGACAGCTAAACTTATTTAATTCTAATTGTTAAAGTCGTGACTAACAATAATTAGCACTAACACTTGCAAATTCTAATTGGATAGCCACTAACTGATACTAATATAATTCTAGGCAACTACTAATATGAAATAATTATAAAAATATCAACATGTAAAATTACCAAAATATCCTTATGTTGGAAAGTGGTAGTTACACAATCAGCCCTCCATGCTCCAAAGGGCACTGGTTCATTCTCGCCATTACCGACTACTTTTTTAAGTGGACAGAGGCGATACTGTTGGTTGAGGTAAAAACCTCTAATGTGATTAGCTTTGTTAAGCACCACGTTATCTACCGCTTTGGGGTACCTCGGAGGATCATCCATGAAACGGCCCTTAGGATACGTATTATATAGATTTCTAGACTTTGTGTTGTGTATTAACATATGCTACTATTCTATTTCTATCTTTTCATTATCTCTATCAATAGCGTGATGTTATCTTCCTCTAGATTGTGTGATTGAGTATACATGTTTATAGATGCCATATTATTCCTCCGTGTGGAGATGAGTTGTATTGTTGACAGGTTATATTTTATACCTGTTATACTATTTAGATAGTGCAGTTGACCTATACAGCATTCTACCGCCGATACTACGACGAAGGCGGGACGTACCCACGTGCTCATGCCCCTAAATTGGGTACGGGTCGTGGTACATTTTTGTGGTAGCCCATGCAGGTCTGGCTTCGCAATTAGAGCGATGTTGTGGTAGTACAACGACTTAGTTGTACTACTACGAGCCTGCAACAGGATGTAAAAATATGATATTAGATGAGAGGATACTCAATCACAATTAGGATTTCTTGAAAGATTCCTGGGACGATCCTTCAGAATCTTATTATAAACTCTATCCCAAAAAATCGTTTCCACTTGTTTCTGCATACTCTTCCATGTTCATTCTTGAAATTTACTTTTGGTGATCATTGATGACTTTGAACTTATATTAAGGGCAAGTTTATGGACTATATCAATGGTATATTCTGCTAGTACATACTAGACGAGACAGTGAGGATTGCAGCCGTCCGTCTTGGTTATGGAGTCTAGAGTTACCACGACCATATTAGCTGGCGTGGAGAAGACATAGAGTCTGATTTTGGATATATTTCTTTTCGTTATGGAATTTAGAGTTTTCGCAACGAAGCATGCGGCAGGGCAAAAATTCTAGATACCATGATTCTAGAGGTATGTACCTTAGTCATGGACCCTACAGTTTATTGCAGCCATACTTACTGGCGTGGCGAGGGTTCTGGGTAACATGATTCTGGATAGGCGTGTATGGTTATCATATTTTATCTTAAATTGGTTCTTAACGAGTCGTCTTTATCATTCCACCTTGTTATCATTGAGTTCTTTTCCATCACCCTACTAGCTCAGGGTAGTGATATTTTTAGTTTCTCTAGTTCAGTTCATCGTTGGGCTTCACCTTCATTAGTTTCGGGGCAGCTTCTTTGGATAATGTAGTAGCTTACTAAGTTGTAGTAGGTTTTGTCTAGTTAGGTATCAATGTTGATTGTAGGGAGTATCATGAGAGTGGGAGTGCAGGTGTCTAAAGTAGTGAGAGAGGGGTCCAGATAGGCCACTTGTGGCACAGCAAATTACCCCGCACTAGTAGAGGAAGACACCCCAATAGGACAGGGCTTTTGTGGTCGAGAAGGCTGATGTTACAGGTGATAGGTTAGCAAGTTTGTCCTTTTTGTTCTTCTTTCATCCTTTTTCTATCTTGTTGTGTGCTTCAATAGTACATCGTAAATTATTTTTGTGCTGTGGTAGATAGTATAGTGACCCTGATTGAGACTTAATATCACGACCAGTAGGACCATAATTTTGTGTATTATTTAAATAGATTTCTTGGACTATGATTGCTGGAGGTTTGACCTAGACAGGGTACAACCAACTTAAATTTTGAAGACAAACTTTTTCTAAGGGGTTAGGATTGTCACTACCATATTTCCAGATATGGGTATTTTTGTCATTTTACATTAATGATATTGTGTATTTTTTTATTAAATGTGATGGTTGCATTTATTAGTAGACTAGTCTATTTATTGGACCCTTGGTTAGTGAACCTGTATGGACTTGTCATGACACTTGGACCTACATTTTAGGGTGGACATAATTAGACTCCATTAAGTCATATTAAGTCATGGTTAGGATTAGAATCAATTACCAAATTAGGCTAGAAGGCTTTCATGCATTAACTTAAGCGTTCATAACAACTTGAGGGCAAAATGGACTTTTCAAATAGACTTCTAGGGAACGTACTTGGCCAGCCAAAGCATGGGGAGGAGCTTATTCTTTCTACTCCATTTGGAGCTCCAAGAAAACCCTAGTTTAGTGCTCTACAAAATTCTTCTCAATTTTCACTCATTTTTCCACCAAAATCCTACCAATCTCTCTCAAATCTTCATCCATTCTTCATCCTAGAAGGCTTGGAGCTTGGAGACCAAGGAGCACAAGGAGAGGAGGCCAATAGCTAGAAGGATTGTGTCCTACTTGACACTTGAGTCCATTTTTGTTGTTTTATTGGGAATCCATCTTCCAATAGGTAAATAACTTATCATTTCTCCTAATTTAGACACTAATTCATGCATGACACTATTAGAAAACCTACCCATGGACTAGGCGTACCTATATGGGGGAGAACTATGCTCTAACCATCATTTTGGTAGAAGTTATATAGCACTTTTGTGCCATTTTTGGGAAAATTCGAGAATGGTACACCATGTGTTTGTCATTTGGTTTCATAGACTAAGTGAACATGTGAATGATGTATGAGGCTAGAAATGTGTCCACAAATGGATACTGATAGGTTATGTCATGTTACACTAAGACACAGAGTCAATTTGGGAGTTTTACTCCTCCTACACTTGTCACAACATGTCATATTCCATATGACATATTGTAGTAGCTAGACACCACTCTAATTAGCTTCTAATTGTCATTTTAGACTTGCATATGAAGTTTGGTAGGATTCAAATAAGGTTTGGTAGAGTATCTTGAGCGTATTGTAAGCTTGTGCACCAAGTGTTCGATACGTGTCCTCATAGGGATTTTTGTGTCATATTTGAGTCGAGATTTATGGTACGTGTCCTAAATAGGATACGTGGTGTTGTGTCTTGGTATCTCATGATACGCACGGATAGATTTGGGCATGTGATATGTAATGTGTGTGTGTATATATATGTAATATGTGTGTGTATATATATATATATATATATATATATATATATATATATATATATATATATATATATATATATATATATAATATTTATTTATATATTTATATATTTATATATATATTTATATATATATATTTTTTGTGTGATATGTAATGTGTGTGTGTGTGTGTGTGTGTGTGTGTGTGTGTGTGTGTGTATATATATATATATATATATATATATATATATATATATTTATCCAAAGTGCCACTTTATTGATGTATTAGACACAAAATGCCGAAGCCTATACAAGAAGGCCCAAGTCGCGCAGAAAGACCCCAAAAACACTAAAGCAAGTCATTGATGGGGGCACGCACTGAACCGGACCAAAAACCTCCAGGTCGATTGATAATGCCACTTCCGCTAGTGTCTGGCCGTGGCGCGAGTACAACGAATGTTGACCTTGAGAACTTGTCTGCAGACTTATCTGTAAAGTTGTGGGGAGTTGAATAAGCGTCCTTCGTTTTTGTGCTTGTTTCTATTCTTCCATAAAACCAAAATACCGGTGGCTGCGACGATCTGGTGCCTGTTGGAGTTCCCCTAATTGGCGAGAAGATCGTTAAAGCCCCCGGCCTGTTGGTGCAGCGGCCATCTAATGAAGAGGTTAGCCCACAGCTGGGAAGCAAGTTCGTTGAAGTTCAGAATGTGTTCTACGGTTTCAGCTTTATGAGAGAGAAGCAGCAGTGGCATCTCGATGTGAGGCTGTAGCCGATGGAAGTTAGGGCGTCGCCAGTTAGGAGCTTCCTGCAGTGTGCTCTTTAGATGAGAATAGACCATTTATTGGGGATGGCGGACTGCCAGTAGGGTGCAAAGAAGGGGTTAGGTTCTCCAGTGCCTCTCGTCACCGTTCTGGCAGACGCTAACGTGAAATCACCGTCAGGATTCAAAGACCACTGCAGCGTTCCCGAATCATCTGAGCTGTTGGTGTTCATGAGGGGTTCAGCGAGGTTCCAACCCAGGAGAATGCGTCTCCAGTTGGCTGAAGATCGGTTGTTGGCAGTGGCCGTTTTGGGGTGGAAAGTCCGAAAATATCTAGCCTTCATGAATCGGGACCAGATCGAGTTTTCAGTTCGGAGCTTCCACCACTGCTTCATAGAGCAAGCATCAAAAATATACGCAAGTCTGCTGAATCCCAGCCCTCCCTCGCTAGTGGATTTGGCCATGGAGTCCCAGCTGGCCCAGTGGTGGTTGTCTTTTCCTCCTTGGTGACCCCAAAAGAAGTTGGAGAAAAGGGTCTCAAGAGAGGACAATACCTTCTTCGGAGGGGAGCATACTGCCAGGGTGTAAATGGGGATGGAGGAGAGAATATGCTTGATCAGGATCATCTTGCCTCCTGGGGATAGGGTGGCTTTGTGCCATCCCTAAATTTTCTTCCTGATTTTGCTGACAAGTCCGTCGAAGATGCCCGAGTTTGATTTGCCGTAAACCAGCGGGCATCCGAGATAAGTGGACGGCGGGTAGGCGGTGGAGAAGGATGTCAGATTGGAGAGGGTGGCGAAGTGTTTCCTGTCGGCTTTATGATGGGTATAGATGACGCTCTTGCCGGGGTTCACCCGCTGTCCGAAGCATCTGGTAAATCTCTCAAGCGTTCTGTGGACCGCCTCTACTGACCCGATGTCGCCTGCTGAGAAGATGAGGATGTCATCTGCATAGGCCAGATGAGTGATTAAGGGACATCCGGTGGTTGTGTGGAAATGGTAGAATCCTAGCGAGTTGGCCAAGCTGTTGAGGTTTCTGCTAAGAGCTTCGGCCGCGGTGATGAAGATGGTAGAGGATAGAGGGTCTCCCTGCCTAACCCCGCGACTGGCGTAGAAGAAACCCTCGGCTTGCCCATTTTTGATGGTGGAAAACCAGGAGTTGCTGATGGATCTGAAGAGAACGTTGGTCCACGATTTCGAGAATTCGAAGGCCCTGAGCACCCAAATCAGGAATTGCCAGTCCAGACGATCATAAGCTTTCTCTATGTCGAGTTTGATAGCCACATTCCCTCCCTTGGAAGGGAATTTCATGCATGTGACCATCTCCTGTGCCAATAGGATGTTGTCAGTGATGTTCCGTCCCGGGACGAACCCGCTTTGCTCTTCCGAAATAATTTTAGGTTGAAGCACGGACATATGGGTTGCGATAATTTTTGAAATGATTTTATTGGTAAATGTGCAAAGGGTGAAGGGGCGGAAGTCCTTGAAGGTGTCCGGGTTATCTTTTTTGGGGATGAGAGTCAGGTTGGCTCGGGAGATGGATTTTGGGTATCTCGCTCCTTGAAAAAAGGCCGTAGCTTTCTCATGGATGTCGTGCTCGACACGGAAGAAGATATCGAAAAAACTGTCTGGGCCAGGCACGCTATGCTCGTCTAGAGCCCAAACGATGGCCTTGACCTCCTCCATAGAGGGAGGGGTAAGAAGCTGCTCGTTCTCTTCGATGTTGATCATGTTGGGGATCTTGGCAGGGAACTCCTCATCCTTGCGAATGGTGTCTTTGGTGAAGAGTTTGGAGTAAAAATCAGTGGCGACTGACTGAATGCTCCGGTGGTCAGTGAGGAGTCGACCATTGTCATCGGCGATTTGGTGTAGGCTAAACTGTTGTCTGCATCCTCTAACACAGGAGTGAAAGAAGCTCGAGTTTTTATCTTCTTCTACATCCCAAACCAGCCTGCCTTTCTGCTTCCAGAATTCTGTTTCTATCTTCAACCGGGACTTGAGAAGAGGTCTGTTGAGGTGTAGGGCGACGTGGTTCTCCGACGACCTGTCCGTTGCGAACAGAATCTCCGCCGGGGTGACGTCATCTTCTGCCAACTTAATAGCATAGAAAATGTTGCCAAAGGCATTTCTGCTCCAGGTCGCGAGCGCTACCTTGGTCGCTTTAAGTTTAGCTGCAACTCGAGCTAGGGGGTCAGGGTTATCGGAAGTGCTCCAAGCAAGTGGCAACGATGATTTTAAATTGTGGGTGGAGGGTCCAGAAATCTAGAAACCGGAAGGCTTTTTTGATGTGATGGTGATTACTGCTGACCTCTATCAGAAGAGGAGAGTGATCCGATTTCGTGGTGTTCAGATGGAAGAGGTTCGAGATGAGACCGAAGTCAGCCCAACAATTGTTTACTAGAGCTCGATCGAGCCGAGAGTGTTGACGACTGGCTCCTTCTTGCATGTTACACCAGGTGAATACGTTGCCGGAGAAAGGGATAGGGGACATTTGGGTGTTAATAATGAAGGTGTTGAAGTCCGCCATAGCCGGCAGGGGTGGGGCGTCCCTCGGACTTCTCCTCTCTGCTAGAGATGGTGTTGAAGTCGCCTACACATATACACGGGGGGATGTTTAGGAGGAGGTGAGTATCCGTCATGGTGTCCCAAAGCCTCTTGCGGTCGTTGATGTCGCAACTGCCATGCACAGCTGATTGAAGGGATCTGTACTGAAGGATTGGGTGCTCGATCTAGCAGGAAAGTGCCTGTCTGAAATCTTGGACGAAGCCAAATTTGACGTCGATGGTGAAGAAGATCCAGATATCGTTGCACCCGACGATCGCGGAAGGGAAGCCGAGTTGAAGTTGGAATGCTTTAAGTTTTTTTTTGGAACTTTGGGTTCAATGATAATCAAGATGTCGATCCGGTGGAGTTTCTTGAGGCTGATAAGTCTGTTCATGGTGGGTTTTTGGCAATCCCACGAACATTCGACGAAAGGATGTTAAGCATTGGGGGGAGGGGTAGGGGGATTGTGGAGCTTCGCAACCGATCTTGTGGTCATGACCGTGGCCTTTTTGGAATTTTTCTTTTTTTGTTATAGGTTTTTTGGAGCTATCGTAGCGTCGGTCGTGGTGCCTGCGCTTTCCTTGTGTGTGTGTGTGTGTGTGTATATATATATATATATTTTATATATATATATATATATATATATATATATATATATATATATATATATATATGTGTGTGTGTGTGTGTGTAGGGTGTGCATCTTTACTAGCGTGTGTGTCTGTTGTAGTGTGATGGGTAGGACTGTATACCTATACATGAGGGGAAAATAGAGTGTAATGCATGTATGTGTTTGAGTGATGGGGAGTGTACATGCACATTCATACCTGTGAAGATGTTTCCTATGCATGTTATTGTGTACGTATGTGGGTGCATTAGACAGGAGACAGAGGACTGATAGGTGCAGGCAGTGTAGAGTAGTCCCCTGAAGGCTATTGGATGAAGACAGGGGCCTTGCTCCCTACTGCAGGCAGAGAGCTGGCTTGTCCTGCAGGCCAGTGAAGCCCCTGCACAAGAGCTTGTGTGTGTGCTAATGTGAGTGATGAGTGTCTTACATGAGTGTGAATAAGGGGGCAGGTGTGTGTGCAATAGGAGTTGTAGAGGGGATGTGTAGTCTATGTACAGAGATGGAAATCAGTCATGTGTGTATCAGGGGCTAGATTATCAGTATTTGTGCAGCAACATATAGAGTGATGGAGTATCTCCACCTGTATAGCAGGTGGATACATATCCAGTACAGATGTGTGTGCAGGCCTGTATGCACTTGTACACAGGGATCTGTGGCCTGCACATAGGCAGGGGCTCCTGCAGACCAAGCATAAGTGTGTGTGTGTGCTTTAGTGTGTCAAGTGAGGACGTGAGAGCAGTGTGTGTGTGGGCATCAATTCACTTGTGTGTAGAGTGTATCCCTCTAGATATGCACTAGTGTGTAGGTGTGTTTGGTATGGTCAGCAGTTGTAAAGTAGAGAGATTTTCCTGTGTGTTGCTTGTGTGTATACAAATGTAGAGTGAGGTGTGTGTATCTGTGCAGTAGACAGACAGTAGAGAGAGGGAGTGTCATGGAGTGTGTTGTGGAGTGAAGAATTGGTAGCGTATCAGTATTGGTGTCAGCATATATGAGGAGAGATGAGTGTTAGAGGGGTGTGTATTAGAGAGGGGAAGAGGGCAGTCAGGGGAGAGAACATGCAGTAGGAGTGCAGTTGCACTTATGCACTGCACAGGGTAGTGTGCAGCCTGCACAAAAGTGCAGGGTAGCATCAAACATCAAGTTTGTATATCTGTACATGGATTAGTCCTACTGCAGTGTGTGTATATGTACCCTAAACTAACTGTGTGTGTAGCTATTCATTAAGGGGTTACAACAGGGCCTTAGGCTCCTTGCAGCAGAGGTAGGGGGTGTTGGTATTAGTGTGGATGATGTGCATCCTTGCAATAGTAGGCAGAGTGGAGAAAGTACTCTGTGTATCAGCAAGGTTAGTAAGGTGGAGGACTGAAATAGGAAATGCAATAGGTTAGGCAACAACAAGTAGGAGGGCAGGGATAGAGGTGTGCAGGAAGTAGACCTTCCAGTTGAATGTGCAGGTTACATATGCATATTAGAGAGTATTGTGTATTATTACACATGTGCATGTGTGTAGAGTTGAAGAGGACCTGTGTACTATAGTAGGGAGAGTATAAAAGTGTAGAAAGGAGGGTGTAGTCAGCAGGTTAAGAATGTAGAGTGTCACCCCCAGTTTTTGAATTAGGGGTATTTTTGTCATTTTTCAAGTTTTATAATTTTTAGGAATTTTTATTTATTTTATGTGATTTTTTGGGATTTATTTGGGTTGGTTTGGATTTTATCCAATTCGGACTCAAATTGGAGACCCGGGTAGCCTGGACCCTAGTGGAACCCACATACTAGCTGGACTTGGCCCACATACCATCATAATTAGGTTAGAATTCATAAACCCTATTTTTCATGGCTTAATTAGTCATTTTAGAGCTTAATTAGTTCATTAGAAACAAACCGAACCAAACCCGAAACAAACCGAACCCAAACTAAGTCTATTGGGTTTGAGGCTTATTGGATCCTACCCAAACCCACTAACCCCTACCCCTTGGCCGGCCATGACAAGGCTCCCCCCTTTCTTCCTCATTAAGCAACTCTCTCTCTCTCTCTCTCTTCCAAATTATTTCTTCTCTCAAGCTCTCCTTCCACCAAGAAAAACCCTTCTAGGTATGCATTTAAATTGTCATTTACTTCTCCTTTGTACTTATCTCCTTCACAATAATTGTAGAGAATGAGATTCTCCATCTTTTGCCCATAATTTTCCTAGGGTTCCCTAGAAATCTAGGTTAAGGAAATTATTAGGGGTTTATATATATATTAAATGGTATATATATATATATATATATATATATGTATATATATATATATATATATATATATATATATATATATTATATATAATATATATATATGGATGTATTATATATTTATATTTAAATTTGTGTGTGTGTAGAGGAATGAGAGTGGTGGTGGTGTTGTCATGAGGGAGGTGTGTGTGAGAGTGTGCTTGTGTGTGTTAGTGTGGTAGAGAGAATGTGTGTGTGTATTTATATATATATATTTATATATATATATATATATATATATATATATATATATAATATATATATATATATATATATATATATATATATATATATATATATATATATATATATGTATATATGTATATATGTATATATGTATATATGTGTGTGTGTAGAGAGTGGTGGTGGTGGTATTGTGAGAGAGTGTGTGTCATGAGAGTGGTGGTGAGAGTGTGTGTGTGTTTGTGAGTGTGTGTGTGTGTGTGTGTTGTGTGAGTGTGTGTGTGTGTGGTTGTGTGTGAGAGTGTGTGTGTGTTTTTATATATATATATGTATGTAAGTATATATATGTATATGGAGATTTGTGTGTGTGTGTATGTATATATAATTATAGATGAGTGTGTGTGTTGTATAGATAGATATAGGGATATATATATATAAAGATAGATAGATATATAGATATCTAGGTATATATATATATATATATATATATATATAATATATATATATATTATATATATATATATATATATAGAAAGAAGAGTAGAGGAGAAGTAGAATAAGAAGGAGAAGAAGAAGTGGAGAAACAGCAGCAGCTAGCTGCTGTGGCAAGGCCACAGCAGCAGCAGCAATCAGCTGCAGCAGGAATCAGCAGTAGCAGCAGCTGCAAAGGGCAGGAATCCCCCCCTCTTTTATGCCCCTATAAGCCTATAACCCCCCCTTATATGTATACATATGTATATATATATATATAGATATGCATATGTATATATATATATATAGATAGGATTGATAGTTAGAAAGAAGTTAAAAAGAAGTTTAGAAAGAAAAATTAGAAGAAGAAATGTTAGGAGGAAAGGAGAAAAAGTAGAAGAATAAGAAGAGAAGTAGAAAGAAGAGAAGAAGTTAGGAAAAGAATGAGAAGAGGATTAGAAGAGAATAGGAAGGGAGAATAGAGATTAGTAAGGAGGAGGAGAATTAGAATGGGAAGAAGAAGTTAGAAGAGGAAAACTAGAAGAGTAATTAGAGTGAGAGATAGAAGGAGGTTTTTAGGAGAAATCGAGTTAGAGAGCGAAATTGAGCCCGGAGTATCGGAACGCGATGAAACTTGGCGTGGAGTTAGAATACGTGATTTAGATTTTGCGGGTAAGCTCCCGAGAGGAAATCGGGGTCGTAGGGCGCCGGTATCGCGCCGTATCAGTGCGTATCTTGAAATATTCAAGATTTTGGCAACGGGCCGTAACATGGACTAGACGTCCACGTTACCTAGGTATTATGGTAGGTAATATACCTATAGGCTAGTACCTTACTACCCTGGGGAGATCGGGTCAAAATATCAAGCGTAGGTAGGCTAACTAGGTTTCCACCTAGGCTAGAATTTTACCTTAGAAAAGGTAAAAATAGGATATTGGCCTACGGCCAAGATTTGGGTTTCGAAGTCCAAGATGGACTTGGATATGGGTTGTAGAGGTTGGTAATGGGTAGAAATAGCCGTCTAGACCTAGTCTTGACCCCGGTTGACCATGGTTGACTTTTTGGACCAAAAGTCAACTATGGGTCAACACTTTGCCCAATTTAGTCCCAAATTCCATTAGACTTGTGCAGTTGACCGAAAGTCAACTGTTAGTCACTAGTGACCTAGAGTTGACCTAGGGTTGACCACAGTTGACCACGGTTGACCAGAGTTGATCGGTTGACCAAAAAGTCAACTGTTGACTCAAATCGATCCCGATTGATTTCGTTTGACTTGCATTGACCCAGTTTGACCTAGTTAGCCCTAATATGACTTAGTTTGACCCCGTACAACCTAGTTTGACATGCCTTGACCTAGAATGACCTAATAGGATTCAAATTGATTTGATTTCATTTTCTAAACATAGTATTGATACGTCTTGTTCTCTATAGGTCCTCGAGACGCTGCATTTGCTCCGGTTGACGTACCATATCATATATCAGGCGAGTACATTCTCTGACACTTTTCCAATTTATAATGATTGTTATGATTCATGTAATTAGTGTGGATATGCTTGTTCTCGACACATTGGTCACACGGATTGGTATACATGGATCCCGACATGAGATGTTATTCCTCGTTATCTTGGTATATCTTGTACAAGCCCCCTTGTAGTTCTTGTGCAGTATATGGACACCGATTCTCGAGGAGAATTGCTTCCTTCTCGTAGAATCCCGTGTCATAACGTGTCTTGCTTGGATCCACTCTACCAGTCGGGGACGGGGAGTACTAGTGTAGATGTGTGGTCATTATCCACCTTGTTTATTCTTGTAGACCTTGAATGCTACCAATCCTACACTCCACATAGGATTGGCTGATCAGTAGACCTTGTGCAGACCCAAGCCGGCCACATGTTGTAGCTAGTATTCACACACCTAGATATATGATTCTTGATTCTTGTACATGCCATGATCAGTTTACTTGCCTTGTTCTAGCTCTAGTTTTACAGCTTACCTTGCCATGATACTCACATGTACATTCCATGATTTTCTTGTATATACTCTCTATTTACAGTCTTATAGCTTTTGTCATATCTTGTGAACTGTTGTTAGTAGATTGTACTCGTTCCATCCTGACAGGATATGTTGAAAATATTACAGATGCAGATGAGGGAGACTACAGTACCTACTACGGTCCGGATGACGTAGTGGGCATAGACTTGGAGACTTTGGTCCAGCAGGGCTTAGCTCCGCCTGACGAGACCCTACCTATTGCTTAGTTAGAGTAGGTCTTTTATACTGGACTTTGTCTCCAGCTACTTTTGAGACTGTTATTACTATGGATTATATTAGAGACTTGGACTTGTATATATTATTTGGTGTTTGGACTTGACAGGTTATTATTTTTATTATCGTCTTGTTATCTTTATCTTTTAGTCTTTACTTTGTTATCTTAGAGTTGTGATTGAGTACTTATATATATCTACTGCTTGTCCTCCGTTCGGAGTTGACCTTATTCTCGACAGGTTTTGTTATATATATAAACTGTTTAGAGTAGGAAAATCTACAGCGTTTCACGCCGATTTTTCGGTGAGGGCTGGGCGTTGTCGCATCACGTGCCCTTTTAGCGGGTGCGGGTCGTGACACGTTTTAGTGGTGGCCCATGCAGGTCCTGAAGTCGTAATTAGTGCGATGTCGTAGTGGCACTTGACTTAGAGTGCTATTACGAGCCTGCGGTACGTATCTAGGATAGGCTATAGGCTAAGAGTACTCAATCACAGTAGGATCTTTCCTTGCTTATCTTGCTTACCGTCTTTGATCTTGATTTATGCATTCTAGCTGTCCTCCTTTGATATAATCTTTCTTGTGCCATATTGATATCTTCCTTTCAATTTGTCTCCAGGATAGTGATGGCTCATTCTTCTGGCGAGGAGCACGGGGAGACGGAGAGGTCTGCCACCTCTGGCGGGCAGGCTCCGGTCACCTCACCTGCAGATGGGACTTCTGTTGGAGCTCTCGGAGGTACTCCTCCAGCTACCTCGATGACAGTCCCTGGGATTGCGGGTGCTCTTTCCGTAGTGCTGGGAGCTGTCGGGGGCGCTCTTCCTCCTCCTGCGCAGCGGATTCCTCCGCCAGTTGCAGGCGTACTTCCACCTCCACCTCCTCTGCCTACAGATATGGAGCAGATGCTTACCTTCCTCCAGCAGATACTGGAGACTCAGAGAGCCCAGGCCGAGGCTCAGCAGAGGCAGACAGACGTGATACGTCAGGGCATGAAGGATGCCCATCAGTTGGCCCTTGCAGCCGTGGAGCAGAGGGCTCCTCATCCGGGGACGCGTACTAGGTACGGAGATATCCAGGACTTCAAGAAGCTCGGGCCCCGTGACTTTAGCGGGACCGAGGGTGTGGTCTATGCAGATGATTGGCTCGAGGATATCGAGCGGCAGATGAGGGCCTCCCGCCTGGCAGACGACCTGAAGGTCGAGGCGGTAGGTTTGCAGTTGCTAGACATTGCACGCACCTGGTTCTGGAACGAGCCAGCCCTAGCTGGAGAGGGCCGTACTTGGGCAGAGTTCAAGCTCCTCTTCAAGGAGAAGTTCTTTTCCCCCACGGACAAGATTGACCTGGTACGACAGTTCCAGGATCTGCAGCAGGGCAGTCTATCTGTGGAGGAGTACGCAGCGGAGTTCGGACGTCTGAGCCGATACGCAGAGTACATGGTTCGAGACCCGGAGATCAGGGCGAGCTGTTTCAGGAAGGGGATGACTTGGGATATCAAGATCCACATTCCCTCCTTCTATAAGACTTATACCCAGATCTACGCGGAGGCCCGCAAGGTTGAGCGGGAGTGGGGCTTGAAGCCCAAGAGGGAGTGTGATCTTTTCTCGGGGGCTAGTAGCAGCGCAGGGGCTGCTAAGCGCCCTCAGCTTCAGCATCGTTCTTTCCAGCATCACCAGCCGCAGGTGCAGACCAGATCACCGGTTCAGCAGCAGGTGTAGCACACTCAGCAGAGGCAGACACAGCATGGGGCTCCTTGCGGCTACTGCAAGAAGCTCGGTCACATCTGGGAGGTCTGCCGGAAGAGGCTGGGCTTGTGCCTCTATTGCGGGGAGGCTGGACATCAGTTGAGAGATTGTCCTACGAACCATCGCCGTGCAGCTCAGGGAGCACAGGGCAGGCCACCTTTGGCACCGCATCACGCCCTCCACCAGCAGCGGGATATACCCCGCCAGGACAGGGCTTTTGCGATGACAGTTGAGGATCCTGCACGCATTGGACTAGGAGGTAGGGTCTTGCTCTTTCTTTTACCTGTTCTTTCCGTCCATTGATTGATGATTTCTTTCTTAGTACCTTTAGTTTGCATATGTGATGATCATGCTAGATTAAATAGAAAATTCCAATAAAGACTGCATCAACACGATACTGTAGAGATTTAAAACCATGCATGTGTTCTGATTTTCTGGGTTACATGTTATATAACTTAGGATAAAAATTTAGTAGACCTTGATTGTGGGGTGCTTGACCTAGAGAAGAGTACGACCGTTTGAATTTCGAGGACGAAATTTTTTTAAGGAGGGTAGATTTGTCACCCCCAGTTTTCAAATTAGGGGTATTTTTGTCATTTTTCAAGTTTTATAATTTTTAGGAATTTTTATTTTTTTTATGTGATTTTTGGGATTATTTGGGTTGGTTTGGATTTTATCCAATTCGGACTCAAATTGGAGACCCGGGTAGCCTGGACCCTAGTGGAACCCACATACTAGCTGGACTTGGCCCACATACCATCATAATTAGGTTAGAATTCATAAACCCTATTTTTCATGGCTTAATTAGTCATTTTAGAGCTTAATTAGTTCATTAGAAACAAACCGAACCAAACCCGAAACAAACCGAACCCAAACTAAGTCTATTGGGTTTGAGGCTTATTGGATCCTACCCAAACCCACTAACCCCCTACCCCTTGGCCGGCCATGACAAGGCTCCCCCCCTTTCTTCCTCATTAAGAAACTCTCTCTCTCTTCAAAATTCATTTCTTCTCTCAAGCTCTCCTTCCACCCAGAAAAACTCCTTCTAGGTATGCATTTAAATTGTCATTTACTTCTCCTTTGCACTTATCTCCTTCATAATAATTGTAGAGAATGAGATTCTCCATCTTTTGCCCATAATTTTTTAGGGTTCCTAGAAATCTAGGTTAAGAAAATTATTAGGGGTTTATAATATAAATGGTATTTATATATATATATATATATAATATATATATATATATATATATATATATATATATATATATATATATATATATATATATGTGGATGTACTATATTTAATTTAAATTTGTGTGTGTGTAGAGGAATGAGAGTGGGGTGGTGTTGTAATGAGGGAGGTGTGTGTGAGAGTGTGCTTGTGTGTGTTAGTGTGGTAGAGAGAATGTGTGTGTATTGTATATTATATAATATATATATATATATTATATATATATATATATATATATATATATATTAAAATATATAGATATATATATATATATATATATATATATATAATATATATATTTAATATATATATATATATATATATATATATATATATATAATATTATATATGTATATATGTATTTGTGTGTGTGTGTAGAGAGTGGTGGTGGTGGTATTGTGAGAGAGTGGTGTCATGAGAGTGGTGTTGAGAGTGTGTGTTTGTGAGTGTGTGGTGTGTGTGTTGTGTGGTGTGGTGGTGTGTGTGTTTGTGTGAGAGTGTGTGGTTGTGTGTGAGAGTGTGTGGTGTTTATATATATATATAATATAATATATATATATATATATATATATATATATATTATATATATATATATATATATGTATATGGAGATTTTTGTGTGTGTGTGTATGTATAAATAATTATAGATGGTGTGTGTGTTGTATAGATAGATATAGGGATATATATATATAAAGATAGATAGATATATAGATATAGGTAGATATATATATATATAGATATATATGTAGAAAGAAGAGTAGAGGAGAAGTAGAATAAGAAGGAGAAGAAGAAGTGGGAAACAGCAGCAGCTAGCTGCTGTGGCAAGGCCACAGTAGCAGCAGCAATCAGCTGCAGCAGTAGCAGGAATCAGCAGTAGCAGCAGCTGCAAAGGGCGGCAATCCCCCCTTTTAAGCCCCTATAAGCCTATAAACCCCCCTTATATGTATATATATATAGATATGATATGTATATATATATAGATAGGATTGATAGTTAGAAAGAAGTTAAAAAGAAGTTAGAAAGAAGAATTAGAAGAAGAAAGGTTAGGAGGAAAGGAGAAAAGTAGAAGAATAGAATAGAAGTAGAAAGAAGAGAAGAAGTTAGGAAAAGAATGAGAGAGATTAGAAGAGAAAGGAGAGGGAGAATAGAGATTAGTAAGGAGGAGGAGAATTAGAATGGGAAGAAGAAGTTAGAAGAGGAAACTAGAAGAGGAATTAGAGTGAGAGATAGAAGGGGGTTTTTAGGAGAAATCGAGTTAGGGAGAGCGAAATTGAGCCCGGAGTATCGGAACGCGATGAAACTTGGCGTGGAGTTAGAATACGTGATTTAGATTTTGCGGGTAAGCTCCCGAGAGGAAATCGGGGTCGTAGGGCGCCGGTATCGTGCCGTATCAGTGCGTATATTGAAATATTTAAGATTTTGGCAACGGGCCGTAACATGGACTAGACGTCCACGTTACCTAGGTATTATGGTAGGTAATATACCTATAGGCTAGTACCTTACTACCCTGGGGAGATCGGGTCAAATATCAAGCGTAGGTAGGCTAACTAGGTTTCCACCTAGGCTAGAATTTTACCTTAGAAAAGGTAAAAATAGGATATTGGCCTACGACCAAGATTTGGGTTTCGAAGTCCAAGATGGACTTGGATATGGGTTGTAGAGGTTGATAATGGGTAGAAATAGCCGTCTAGACCTAGTCTTGACCCCGGTTGACCACGGTTGACTTTTTGGACCAAAAGTCAACTATGGGTCAATACTTTCCCCAATTTAGTCCCAAATTCCATTAGACTTGTGCAGTTGACCGAAAGTCAACTATTAGTCACCAGTGACCTAGAGTTGACCTAGGGTTGATCACAGTTGACCACAGTTGACCAGAGTTGACCGATTGACCAAAAAGTCAACTGTTGACTCAAATCGATCCCGATTGATTCCGTTTGACTTGCATTGACCCAGTTTGACCCAGTTAGCCCTAACATGACTTAGTTTGACCCCGTACAACCTATTTTGACATGCCTTGACCTAGAATGACCTAATAGGATTCAAATTGATTTGATTTCATTTCCTAAACATAGTATTGATACGTCTTGTTCTCTATAGGTCCTCGAGACGCTGCATTTGCTCCGGTTGACGTACCATATCATATTTCAGGCGAGTACATTCTCTGACACTTTTCCAATTTATAATGATTGTTATGATTCATGTAATTAGTGTAGATATGCTTGTTCTCGATACATTGGTCACACGGATTGGTATCCATGGATCCCGACATGAGATGTTATTCCTCGTTATCTTGGTATATCTTGTGCAAGCCCCTTGTAGTTCTTGTGCAGTATATGGACACCGATTCTCGAGGAGACTTGCTCCCTTCTCGTAGAATTCCGTGTCATAATGTGTCTTGCTTGGATCCACTCTACCAGTCGGGGACGGGGAGTACTAGTGTAGATGTGTGGTCATTATCCACCTTGTTTATTCTTGTAGACCTTGAATGCTACCAATCCTACACTCCACGTAGGATTGGCTGATCAGTAGACCTTGTGCAGACCCAAGCCGGCCACATGTTGTAGCTAGTATTCATACACCTAGATATATGATTCTTGATTCTTGTACATGCCATGATCAGTTTACTTGCCTTGTTCTAGCTCTAGTTTTACAGCTTACCTTGCCATGATGCTCACATGTACATTCCATGATTTTCTTGTATATACTCTCTATTTACAGTCTTATAGCTTTTGTCATATCTTGTGAACTGTTGTTAGTAGATTGTACTCGTTCCATCCTGACAGGATATGTTGAAAATATTACAGATGTAGATGAGGGAGACTACAGTACCTACTACAGTCCGGATGACGTAGTGGCCATAGACTTGGAGACTTTGGTACAGCAGGGCTTAGCTCCGCCTGACGAGACCCTACCTATTGCTTAGTTAGAGTAGGTCTTTTATACTGGACTTTGTCTCCAGCTACTTTTGAGACTGTTATTACTATGGATTATATTAGAGACTTGGACTGTATAAATTATTTGGTGTTTGGACTTGACAGGTTATTATTTTATTATCGTCTTGTTATCTTTATCTTTCAGTCTTTACTTTGTTATCTTAGAGTTGTGATTGAGTACTTATATATATTCACTGCTTGTCCTCCGTTCGGAGTTGACCTTATTCTCGACAGGTTTTGTTATATATATAAACTGTTTAGAGTAGGAAAATCTACAGCGTTTCACGCCGATTTTTCGGTGAGGGCTGGGCGTTGTCGCGTC
>JANAVB010039212.1:11971922-12014422 GCA_029216955.1 Iris pallida
GCCAGATGAGCAAGTTAGGGTGTTTGGAGAAGAGAGAAACTAGGGTTTATACTTGTGACGGCTACAAACCAAAGTTCAATTAAAAGAAGGGGGCTGCTGTGGCTGGCCACTATAGTCTCTCTAGGGTTAGGGTTTGCTCATGGGCCAATTGCACTCCTCAAGTTGCCAAAAAGACCCATGTCAAAAAGGTTAAAAAGGCTTTATGGAAAAATAGCTTTAAAATGATTTAATAGCTTCCTAATTTGGACATGGCTCTAAAATGAAATATAAAAGGACAAAAATAATTCTAATTGCATGATTAGTCTCCTACTCAAGGTTGACTAAGGTTAAACCACCTTATACTACTCAAACACCAATCAAAGCCACATAACATTCATATTAAAATAAAAAATTAAATAAAACAAATTCAATAAATACATAATGACTAAAATACCCTTAAAGTTGAAAAGTGGGTGTGACAGTTGGGGGTATAGTATCTTGGTAAACCAAGGTAATAAGAAATTTCCTAGGGTAATGAGGTAAAGGTTAGGGGTATGGAAGGGTAATGTATAGGTAATAGGATATTACCTATAGTTAGGGTAATGTAAGATATAGGGAAATAGGTAAAGGGTATTTGGGTAGGACTTTACCTTTGGGTATTAGCTTAGATAGAGGGTATTTTGGTAATGTATAGTATAGGACTTTACCTTTGGGTATTAGCCTAGATAGAGGGAAATAGATAAAGGGTATTTGGGTAGGGTATCTCAAGATAACCTATACTAGGTAAATTACCAAGGTAGAGACTATGATAGCCTAGTATAGGTTGATTTACTTTGGAATGACAATATAATGACCTAGAAACCTAGGTTTGAACTAATTTGACCAATATTGACTAGTTTAACCCTAAAGTCAACATTTAAGTCAAATTGACCTAGTCTGACCACGAAGACCTAGAATTGACCTAGTATGCATATAGCATCATAAATATTCATGTTTGACACACCGAAACACCAATTAACATTGATATTTCATATTTAGGTCTTTGTGATTCTACTTTGGGCCTCAGTTCATATTTGTTGCTCAGGACCACATGCGAGTACATTCTCTAATAGTTTATATTATTTGGTTACTACTATAATTCAAGTATTTAGAAATATTACTTATGATTCTTGACACGATGGTACATGGATGGGTATTGTCATTGGATCTTCAGTCATGAGATGTTACATTGACTCATCGTAATAGTATCTAATATTATTTCTCGTTGGTATTGGATAACATTGGATAATATTGGTTAACATTGGATACATTGGCTAGTAATGTGTCATGGTTGGATCCATCGTATCAGTCGGGGCGGGGAAAATACTAGTTAGGTATGTGATCAAGAACTATCGGCAAGTAGTGTAAATCATCGGCTACTAGCTAATCATACACTTCACATATGGTTAAGCTAGCTTTCCTTAGTATAAATAATTGAAACTCCCAAGCCGATCACATATCTAGTTGGTATTCCAAAGTACATTGTATATTATTATTTCATATTCAGTTCATCGGTTACATTGCTTTATCTCTGATGTTGTAGTTCCTCTTCTATTTCTTGCTCGCACTGATGACATTCTATTGATTATATTACATGTCTCTTTCTATTACTTTTATTTCATTAGTTTTGTTCCTCATCTTATATAGCATCCTCTTTATCACTGCTTTATAGTTTTTGTAAATTAAATGGAACTGCTATTAGTGTTTGTACTTCGCTCCAATCCTGACTGGATAATATTTTCAGAGAATTTAGAGGACTGATGACCATGCCCAAGAGATTTCCTTTGGAGCCAGTGCTTGCTGAGGGTGCACCTCTAGTAGTATTTTAGCTAATAGCTAGGTTTGCTGAATTTGCCTCTAGTTCGATATATTTGGGGATGATATATTTTTTAGGATATGTATTATTGAGATATAGATTTGTAGACTCTGTGTTGTGTATTGACATATGCTACTATTCTGTTTCCATCTTTTCATTTTCTCTATCAATATCGTGTTGTTATCTTTCTCTAGATTATGTGATTGAGTATACATGTTTATAAATGTCATATTATTCCTCCGTGCGGAGATGAGTTATACTGTTGATAGGTTATATTTTATATCAGTTATATTGTTTATATAGAGTAGTTGACCTATACAGCATTCTACTGTCGAAACTGCGGCGTAGGCTGGACGTACCCACGTGTTCGTGTCCCCAAACTGGGTGAGGATTGTGACACCTTTTGTCACGCCCCAGAACCAGAATACTGGAGAGCGGGGGCAGACATAGCCAGCTACGTATATTGAAATGGATTCCATCTCGCTATACGGTCACGGCTGTCTAGGATACATGAGGGTTTATCTACAAGCCAACAGTCTCTTAAGGTCATGAACAAGCCTAGTGTCTCAATCATAAGCAAGTAAGTAAGAGTCACAAGATATATGATCATTAAATATACAATAATAAGGCGTCCCAAATATTACATATTCAGCTGATCATGAAGCTAATCGTTACAAAATGTTAGGACTAGCAAGAGTTTAGTCAAACATGATCAACCCTAGGATTTGTCAATCATGTTACAGCCCGTAGGCAGACAGTAAGTAAGTGCAATCGAGCTAAACAGGTGCTCGTCGGCTAAACGCCTCAAAAGAATATTTTTACAATAGAGCGGGAGAGCCAAAAATAACCCACTCGTTGCCAGGGTTCCGTCTAGTGGCCACCATCTGGCTGGGAAGTCGGTAGATCCTCTGGAGCTGCTCCGAAATCTGGCCACACAAAACCAACTGGGTCAGACCCCAGAAAGAGCAAGTACCACAAAGGAGGCTTCACTTAAGAACTAAAACCAGCAATCAGCACAGGAATATAAATATAAATAAAATAAGGACTGGAATAAAAGGAAACATATCAGGATGATATACGACGAGATAACCATGGAACTATTCAGATAGCCAGGTTACAACCCGTAACCAAACAAGGACCGGGGTTGTAACCCTTCGTCTGAACGGAGCTTGGTTTCTCACCATTTATCGGTAAAAATAAATGCAGGCATTCAAGTCGTGCAACAATCTGGAACAGGATCAGGGTAAGACTAGACTGGTTAGACTCCATCCAATCATTTCACGGCCAAGCAAGAACTACGGCTTGATACTTTAACTAACTAGGGTTGTCACAAGCCTAATTACTAACAAGATGCAGTGAGATTATTCCACAGCCACAAGCCCTGCAGACCATCCAGGTCACCCAGGTCGAGAGATTAGGGTTGAATTCAGGTGGGTACATCGTCCAGGAAACGCATGTACCCTTAACCAGTTTGAAGGGTGCAACACATGACAGTGTGCTGGAAATGTGCCCTACTCGACGGCAGGCTACAGATCCCAAGCGCGCCCAGGTAACGGGATTGCCTGTAGCTGGAAAATCTCTTCATGACTAATGTATTAATCTAGTTGTTAACCTTAGTCCATTTTAGTAGGTACTCCTGACCGTGGTACTCAGGAGTCCCCTCCTAGACATGATGCAAGACAGGACTGGATTATTTGTACAAACACAATCGCCCACGGTGTCCGGCCATTATACAGGTCATGTCATGTTAGGTAGCCGTCGCAACAGCTATCAGATATATCATGTCAGGTTTATCATGTCAAGTGTACTTGTCAGGAGTGCGCCACGACGGGCCACTATCAAGTCATGTCAGGTTATTATGTCAGGAGTGCACCACTATGGGTCACTATCACGTCATGCTCAATTATCAATTCCAAACATATCAAGTAAATTCGTGATTATCAAGTTCAGGACAAAAGACGTAAGGATATAAAATGGACGTTAAATATCTAATAAAATATCAATATACAGGACTATAGAAGATCAAGGGTAATCAGGCTACGCTCAAGCCAGGCTATGCTCAGGCTAGCGTACGCTCAGGTCTACGTACCAAAGGATCCATATACTTCCAATGGGAAGCGTACGCAAGGGTCAGCGTACACAAGGGCACGCTCAAGCTACAGGTCAGCGTACGCTCAAGCTAGCGTACGAAAGGGGCCAGCGTACGCCTTGCTCGCTTAAGCTAGCATACCAAGGCACGCGTACGCTCAAGCTAGTGTACGCTCAAGACACGCTGCCAACAGGCAGCGTATCAAGGTGAGCGTACGCTCACTAAAGAGCAGCGTACGAAGGCAAGCGTACGCTCGCTAAAGAGCAGCGTACGAAGGCTAGCGTACGCTCGCTAAAGAGCAGCGTACGAAGGATAGCGTACGCTCGCTAAAGAGCAGCGTACAAAGGCTAGCGTACGCTTCGCTAAAGAGCAGCGTACGAAGGCTAGCGTACGCTCGCTAAAGAGCAGCGTACAGCTCAGCGGCGTAAGCTAAAAAGCTAGCGCACTGTTCACTGTCTTCTCCAAATGGCAAGAACAGCAAGAACTCTAAAGTTGAATCTAAGCTTCAACAGTCCATATCTTGGTCAAAACAAGTCCGAATCCAACTTTCCAAAGGTCAAAATTGGGTAGAATAAAATTTTCTAAAACATGGAACCATCAAAACTTGAAAACAAGCAAGTTTGATAGATCAAAACACCAAAAATCCAAAAATAGCAAAACTCTAGATCTACAAGAATTAAAGCCTCAAAATAGAAAATGACAAGTTCTAATGTGGTTTAGAATCATGAGGAGAAGCTAATGAAACCATCAAAAGGAGTTCTCTTGTGGAAGCAAGTTGCACTTGCCTATGGTGTTCTTGGTTGGTGGAGAAGAGTAATGGTAGGGGAAGGAGAAGTAAATGAGAATTATGGAGGAGAGAAAAGGTTGGTGGAGATAATAAAGAGGGGGGTTGTGGTAGAAATAAAGGAGAAGCATAGGCTAAGGTGTTCCACCCTTGGCCCATAATGAACCAAGCATTGGGCCGGATGAACCAAGCCAACCCAAACCGAGAGTAAATAAGCCAAGCCAAACCAAGAAGATATGCAAATACAAGATAAAATACGTATACGTATTCCAAATACCTAATACAAACAGCAGACATTACAACTCTACCCACCTTAAAAGAATTCTTTCCTCGAAATTTAATTAAGCGGCTAGAGGGACAAGAACAAGCTACACTATTCACAGGCAATTATACTAGACAATCAATCAATCATGCAAGCAAGGAATTGATGGCATGAGGCATAAGAAAGACATTATACCTCACGAGTCAAACAAGTCAGGATATCGCGATCGGATATCATCCTCACGCTCCCACGTTGACTCACCCAAAGAGTGATGATCCCAAGCAACTCGGACTAACTTGATAGTCTTGTTCTTGAGGATCTTCTCTCTCTGGTCCAATATAGACACGGGCCTCTCCTCATACGAAAGGTTGGTACCAACAACCAATTCCGAATAATCCAGGATGTGGCTCAGGTCCGGGATATACCGCCGTAATTGGGATACATGGAACACGTCATGCACCTCGCTTAGCGACGGTGGAAGAGCGAGACGATAGGATACATCTCATACTCGCTCCAGAATGTCAAACGGTCCTATATACCTAGGACTAAGCTTGCCCCGTACGCCGAAACGAATGACGCCACGGTTAGGCGAAATCCTCAGGAATACATGATCGCCGACTGAGAACTCGAGAGGGCGCCGATGAGAATCGGCCCAATGGCGCTGGCGATCTTGGGCAACTCGAAGGTGATCTCTGACTCGCCTGACTACTTCAACGGTCTGAGCAATCATTTCTGGACCAAGCATCTGCCTCTCTCCAACATCATCCCAGGCTAACGGGGATCTGCACTTCCTGCCATACAGTGCCTCGAACGGTGCCATCTGGATACTAGCCTGGAAACTATTGTTGTATGAGAATTCCACCAGGTGCAAATGATCTTCCCATGAACCACCGAAGTCAAGTGTGCAAGACCGCAACATGTCTTCAAGAGTCTGGATCGTACGCTCCGACTGACCATCTGTCTGCGGATGATACGCTGAACTGAACTGGAGACGAGTTCCCAAACTCTCCTGCAGGCTACGCCAAAAGTGCGACGTAAATCTTGAATCTCGGTCCGAGGTGATACTGACTGGCACTCCGTGCAATCTGATAATCTGCCTGAGGTACATCTCTGCTAACTGAGCCGTCGACTGACCAACTCTGAATGGAAGAAAGTGAGCCACTTTCGTGAGCCTATCAACTATAACCCAGATAGCATCTCTACCAGCTGGGGATCTAGGTAGTCCAGTCACAAAATCTATGGTCACATGCTTCCACTTCCATTCTGGAATCGGTAAGGGCTGAAGAAGTCCAGCCGGTCTCTGATGTTCGGCCTTAACCTGTTGGCAAACCAAACACCGAGAGACAAACCGAGCTATCTCTCGCTTCATGCCATTCCACCAGAGTGCTGACGGATATCACGGTACATCTTCGTACTGCCAGGATGGATGGAATACTGAGAACTGTGCGCCTCTGACATGATCTCCTGTCTGATATCTCCACTGGGTACACAAAGATGCTTACCATGCCTAAGTGTACCATCCTCATGAATACATAACTCTGGTCTTCGTCCTGCTTCACACTCTGCTCTGAGTCGCTGAAGCTTGGAATCTGCTGACTGCGCCATTCGGATCCTCTCGACTATAGTGGACTGAACTTGTATGCTGGCCATCAACGCCACACTGGAAGGGAGAACAACTTCAATACCCATCTTCTGAAGATCGGCTAACAGCTCTGGCTGCGCTGTTAGAAAATAAGCTTCGGCTCTCCTGCTCAATGCATCCGCAACAACATTGGCCTTTCCAGGATGATACTGCAAGCTGACATCATAATCCACAAGAAGCTCCAGCCACCTCCTCTGACGCATGTTAAGATCCTTCTGGGTGAAAACATACTTCAGGCTCTTGTGGTCGGTGAAAATCTTCACCCTATCTTCGTACATGTAGTGCCTCCACAACTTAAGTGCAAACACCACTGCTGCCAGCTCCAAGTCATGGGTTGGGTAATTCCTCTCATGATCACGAAGTTGTCGTGATGCATAAGCTATCACCTTCCCATGTTGCATCAGAACACATCCTAAACCTCTGCCTGAAGCATCACAGTATACTGAGAATCTTCCGGTCCCATCTGGAAGCGTGAGAATAGGAGCTGTTATCAGGCCTCGCTTCAACTGCTCAAAAGAACTCTGACACTCTGCTGTCCAAGCAAACTGTGCATCCTTGCGGGTCAACTGTGTCAATGGCGCTGAAATTCGAGCAAAGTCTGAAACAAATCGCCGATAATAGCCAGCCAATCCGAGGAGGAAACTACGAACTTCTGTAACTGTGCTGGGCACTGGCCATGACTCAATAGCCACAATCTTCTGGGGATCCACTTCTACTCCACCTCGAGTGATGATATGACCCAAGTACGAAATACGATCGAGCCAGAACTCGTATTTACTAAACTTGGCATATAACTGGTGCTCTCTAAGGATCTGAAGAACTATACGGAGATGCTGCTCATGCTCCGCCTCACTCTTGCTGTAGACCAGAATGTCATCCAAGAACACAATCACAAACTGATCCAAGTAAGGTATGAAGATGCGATTCATGAGGTCCATGAATACGACCGGCACATTGGTTGCTCCAAAAGGCATAACAAGGAATTCCCAATGCCCATATCTCGATCTAAAAGCTGTCTTCGGGATGTCCTGCTCTCTGACTCTGATCTGATGATAACCTGAGCGCAAATCAATCTTCGAGAATACTGAAGCCCTCTTGAGTTGATCAAACAAGTCATCTATCCTCGGAAGAGGGTATTTGTTCTTGATTGTCACTGAGTTCAAGGTACGATAATCAACACATAACCTAGACGTACCATCCTTTTTTCACAAGAAGCATCGGGGCTCCCCAAGGCGATCCACTAGCACGAATGAATCCCTTGGTTCTGAGTTCTTCAATCATCTTGTATAATATCTCCAACTCTGACGGCGCCATCCTGTAGACTTTCTCTGATACTGGGGCTGTCCCAGGAATCAAGTCTATAGTGAACTCGATCTCCCGCTCCGGAGGCATACCTGGAAGTTCTTCTGGGAAAATATCTGGAAACTCATCCACTATCCTGGGCAACTGAACTGCTGCTACTGCCATCCATAATATCGGAGGAGAAGGCTCAACCTCGCCTCGAGAGAAAGAAAACTCTGGCTCTCCTGGAATGTTAAAAACAACCCTACCAATATGGCAGTCTATTCTAGCATACTGGTTCCTCAACCAATCCATCCCTAAGACCACATCATAGTCGGCCATCGGGAACTCTATCAATCTAGCGAGGAATTCTCTACCACTAACTACGATCCGACATGAGGAAAACACTCTATCTACTCCCACAAGTCCGTTACCAGTAAGTATATTGAGCCTTACTGATAATGACTCGGGCTCCAATCCTACCCGTATCGCAAATTGTACAGACATAAAAGAATGCGATGCACCAGAATCAAATAAAGCTGAAGCTGGAAAGGAGTTGACGAGAATAGTACCTGCCACTACCTCACCTGGTGCCAACTCTTCCTCTACGGTCATCACCATAGCCTGACCGTGCCCTCGGGGTACTGGTCCCCTCTGCTGAAACCCTCGCTGCCTACTCTGACTCAAGGCCTGGGCTTGCGCATACTGCTGGGGGCTCTGCTGCTGAAATGCCTGGGACTGAGGCGGCAAGGGCCTCATCAATGGATACTGCTGCTACTGCTGGACTGGTGCTGGTCCTCTCACCGAAGAGCTAGAAAGGTTGGACGATGATGAACCACCCCTGTTCGGGTAGGATCCAACCCTATGGTCTGGTGCTCCACAAGCCAGACACAATCACTGTGCCCTGCGACATTCTGCCACCACATGGCCTGGCTTCCCACAATGAGAACAACCCACTGCGAAAGATTACTTCTGCTTCTGCTGCTGCTGAGGGTGCGTCGGAGTGGAATGCTGAACCGACGTCACTGAGGCCGCTCGCCTCGGAGCTCCAATAGTCAAAGCCCTGGCTGCCGGGGCCGGTGCTGAAGACTGATGCCGTGAGATCTCTTCCGACCTCCGGTCCTATCTACAATCCTCTGGGAGGTATACTCATGCCTCCGGGCTGCTCTCAAGACTGCATCAAAAGTCTGATGCTCAAACTGCTCAACTGCCAACAAGATCTCCAAGTGAAGTCCCTGCTGGAACCGCTGGGCTCTATCATACTCGGTTGCCACCAAAGTGGGAGCAAACCGACTGAGTCTGGAAAACTCGGCCGCATATCCGTCGACCGTCCTGCCTCCTTGCTTCAGATTGGTAAACCTCGTCTGCAGATCATACCGAGCCATGGCATCGAAATACTTGGTCTGGAATCTCTCTCTGAATACTGTCCAAGCAATAGGGGCTGCTAATCCAACGGCCTGTGCTGTCCACCAGCTGCGGGCAAGATCTAATAGCTGCAAGCGCACCACGGCTACCTTCTCGTTCTTTGGGGTCCTGGCTGCTTCTAGAATCACTTCTGTGTCCTGAAGCCATGCATCTGCCGCGATAGCATCTTCACTACCGTCGAAGAATGGAGGGTTCAAGCGCTTGAAGCTGTTGGCCGCGCTGTTACCCTGATGACCACCCCAGGTCAAAGCATCCGTCACTGCCTGGTGCAAGACATCTCCACGCCGGTCTTGGGAAGCTATCAAGGTCCTGACGAGACCTACCAAAGTGCCGTCATCATGTTCTACAGGTTGAACTGGCTGGACTGGTGGCTCTCCGCCAGAAGGCACGACTCTGGAAGCTACTCCGGAATGCTGGACTTCGTCTCCAGGTTGCTGCTGGTCCGCGGGAGGTGCTCCGCCTTGCTGATCGGTAGGACCACGAACAATGCCGCTAAAGAAGACGACATAGGGAACAATAAGGAAGGACCAGGACAGAGCAACGATACAAGCATATGATCAGGACAAGAATCCAGGGATTCAGAAGATACGAGCAGAGATCAAGGACGAATACTGATTGAGACATCTATTCGGTAAATCCTCACATATCTTGATTTACAAGACCTGCGTGGGCCACCACTTAAACCATGTCACGCCCCAGAACCAGAATACTGGAGAGCGGGGGCAGACATAGCCAGCTACGTATATTGAAATGGATTCCATCTCGCTATACGGTCACGGCTGTCTAGGATACATGAGGGTTTATCTACAAGCCAACAGTCTCTTAAGGTCATGAACAAGCCTAGTATCTCAATCATAAGCAAGTAAGTAAGAGTCACAAGATGTATGATCATTAAATATACAATAATAAGGTGTCCCAAATATTATATATTCAGCTGATCATGAAGCTAGTCGTTACAAATTGTTAGGACTAGCAAGAGTTTAGTCATACATGATCAACCCTATGATTTGTCAATCATGTTACAGCTTGTAGGCAGACAGTAAGTAAGTGCAATCGAGCTAAACAGGTGCTCGTCGGCTAGACGCCTCAAAAGAATATTTTTACAATAGAGCGGGAGAGCCAAAAATAACCCACTCGTTGCCAGGGTTCCGTCTAGTGGCCACCGTCTAGCTGGGAAGTCGGTAGATCCTCTGGAGCTGCTCCGAAATCTGGCCACACAAAACCAACTGGGTTAGACCCCAGAAAGAGCAAGTGCCACAAAGGAGGCTTCACTTAAGAACTAAAACCAGCAATCAGCACAGGAATATAAATATAAATAAAATAAGGACTGGAATAAAAGGAAACATATCAGGATGATATACGACGAGATAACCATGGAACTATTCAGATAGCCAGGTTACAACCCGTAACCAAACAAGGACCGGGGTTGTAACCCTTCGTCTGAACGGAGCTTGGTTTCTCACCATTTATCGGTAAAAATAAATGCAGGCATTCAAGTCGTGCAACAATCTGGAACAGGATCAGGGTAAGACTAGACTGGTTAGACTCTATCCAATCATTTCACGGCCAAGCAAGAACTACGGCTTGATACTTTAACTAACTAGGGTTGTCACAAGCCTAATTACTAACAAGATGCAGTAAGATTATTCCACAGCCACAAGCCCTGCAGACCATCCAGGTCACCCAGGTCGAGAGATTAGGGTTGAATTCAGGTGGGTACATCGTCCAGGAAACGCATGTACCCTTAACCAGTTTGAAGGGTGCAACACATGACAGTGTGCTGGAAATGTGCCCTACTCGACGGCAGGCTACAGATCCCAAGCGCGCCCAGGTAACGGGATTGCCTGTAGCTGGAAAATCTCTTCATGACTAATGTATTAATCTAGTTGTTAACCTTAGTCCATTTTAGTAGGTACTCCTGACCGTGGTACTCAAGAGTCCCCTCCTAGACATGATGCAAGATAGGACTGGATTATTTGTACAAACACAATCGCCCACGGTGTCCGGCCATTATACAGGTCATGTCATGTTAGGTTGCCGTCGCAACAGCTATCAGATATATCATGTCAGGTTTATCATGTCAAGTGTACTTGTCAGGAGTGCGCCACGACGGGCCACTATCAAGTCATGTCAGGTTATTATGTCAGGAGTGCACCACTACGGGTCACTATCACGTCATGCTCAATTATCAATTCCAAACATATCAAGTAAATTCGTGATTATCAAGTTCAGGACAAAAGGCGTAAGGATATAAAATGGACGTTAAATATCTAATAAAATATCAATATACAGGGCTATAGAAGATCAAGGTTAATCAGGCTACGCTCAAGCCAGGCTATGCTCAGGCTAGCGTACGCTCAGGTCTGCGTACCAAAGGATCCATATACTTCCAATGGGAAGCGTACGCAAAGGTCAGCGTACACAAGGGCACGCTCAAGCTACAGGTCAGCGTACGCTCAAGCTAGCGTACGAAAGGGGCCAGCGTATGCCTTGCTCGCTTAAGTTAGCGTACCAAGGCACGCGTACGCTCAAGCTAGCGTACGCTCAAGACACGCTGCGAACAGGCAGCGTATCAAGGTGAGCGTACGCTCACTAAAGAGCAGCGTACGAAGGCTAGCGTACGCTCGCTAAAGAGCAGCGTACGAAGGCTAGCGTACGCTCGCTAAAGAGCAGCGTACGAAGGCTAGCGTACGCTTCGCTAAAGAGCAGCGTACAGCTCAGCGGCGTAAGCTAAAAAGCTAGCGCACTGTTCACTGTCTTCTCCAAATGGCAAGAACAGCAAGAACTCTAAAGTTGAATCTAAGCTTCAACAGTCCATATCTTGGTCAAAACAAGTCCGAATCCAACTTTCCAAAGGTCAAAATTGGGTAGAATGAAATTCTCTAAAACATGGAACCATCAAAACTTGAAAACAAGCAAGTTTGATAGATCAAAACACCAAAAATCCGAAAATAGCAAAACTCTAGATCTACAAGAATTAAAGCCTCAAAATGGAAAATGACAAGTTCTAATGTGGTTTAGAATCATGAGGAGAAGCTAATGAAACCATCAAAAGGAGTTCTCTTGTGGAAGTAAGTTGCACTTGCCTATGGTGTTCTTGGTTGGTGGAGAAGAGTAATGGTAGGGGAAGGAGAAGTAAATGAGAATTATGGAGGAGAGAAAAGGTTGGTGGGGATAATAAAGAGGGGGGTTGTGGTAGAAATGAAGGAGAAGCATAGGCTAAGGTGTTCCACCCTTGGCCCATGATGAACCAAGCATTGGGCCGGCCGAACCAAGCCAACCCAAACCGAGAGTAAATAAGCCAAGCCAAACCAAGGAGATATGCAAATACAAGATAAAATACGTATACGTATTCCAAATACGTAATACGAACAGCAGACATTACACCTTTCCTACATACTGTCTATTTTTAAACTAGTACATATGCACTTACCCAAAATGCAAACTATCACACACAGGACATTGCCCTGTAGGCTGCTCGTACACTTCCTATACTGCTACCTATACTGTTATGCACATTACACACAAAACTGATTCACATATGACTGCACCTATAGACACAAACTTCACACATATACACACATGTTTATTTGGCTGCACTCAAGATTCGTCCTACAGATGATGTAACTGCCATCTGCAGCTGCTACAATTCTCTTCTCTGTGCATTATTTCGAAATGCACATTCCAAACTACAGATTTACTGCCTGCATTTAGGAAGCCAAATCCCTCATCTAGAGTGCTGCTACCCCCCTACAGTCATATCTATTCATTCAGTACACTAGCACACCATATCCTTAATAGTTGACTGATACATCCTCACCTAGTAGGATACCCACATATAGAAACCTAAGGCACATACTGGACTGCTAGCATTTGGCTGCTAATCATAATTCCAATCTGCTGCTATCTAAGCCTACTACCTCACTACACATAGGCTCAAAGCATACCTTCATGATACTTTATAACTACTAAAAAAAACTACTCTATAATACACATAGAGACTTCTTAATCTATGAAATTTACCTACACAAACATCCTCTTCTCTTGACCACTGTTTCACCTATACTATACTAAACCCTCTGTTGCATTCTCTTTTCTGCATATACTGCTGCCTAAAACAATAAGCTGATATTTCCTAGTAATGCTAACACTCATACACCCTCCATTATCCTGCTGTCTGCACCTAGCATGTAGTTTGCTACTGCAGACTTTCCCCTACAGTCATCTATGCAGGCCTACACTCTCCTGCTCAACCCTCATCACTGTACATAAGTGTAACTACTGTTAAGCAATTTTTCCAAGTCTGCTTCTCTCTGCAGGCTATTGTATTGCCTGCAGATACAGTGACTAAACCCCCAAGCATCCAGCAGATACTAACCTATCCGGCCCAAATGACAATCCCTCATAAACACACACCTGAACAAAATCTACTACAGTATGCACACACACACATGCCCTTCACGTCCTATTGTACCAATGCACAAGCCTACCTACACTACACTCTATAGACACTATCTCACGTAATTCAAATTCTTATATCTGCCCTTGACACAATCAAAAACATATATACATATATATATATGTACACACAACTATATGCATCACCCTATATATATATATATATGTATATATATATATTATTTTATACGTATATATATTTAGAGATGCTACTAGGAGCTCTCCAAGTGGCGATTATGGCGGATTGATCCCTGGTCACTCCGGTTGGCTACGGCCGCCCCCCAGCGGCAGGGGGGTCCACCAAGACGATCAGTTTCCCCCATAGCAGGATTCTTCTCCTCCATCTCCTTCATCTGGCGCTTCCATGTGCAGTGGGCCTCATGGCTGGCCTCCTCCTTGGATGAACGGGCGCGACGCTGAGTCCCTCGCCGGACAGCTTCATGCTACGCCCGACGGCCCCCTGGCCTACCGACCAACTCTTTCTAGTAGGCTCGTCGGCCCCTCCGACTTCAGCCCCACCCCTTCTTCCTCCCTCTTCCTCCTTCGTCCGCCGTACCTCCCCGACGGCCGTAGAAGTGTTGCCCTCAGCTGGTACAGAGGCCCCCGTCACCGCCTGTGATCGCGGATGGCTTTTTTCCCTCTTCTCCCCTTGGGAAAGCGTGCATGGTAGTTCCCGCCTGCACCCACCTATTTTAAATTCAAACTTGAGATTTCCTGCGCCAGCGCCAAACAATGCTACTTTCCTAGGTGGCGTGGGTCTCTCCGCACTTGGGTCTGTTGGTGACTTGGACTGCGCGACTCCTGGTTCCGGTCCTATAGACAACCGGGTCAACGCTCATTCGTGCGCTAAGCCCTTGGCGCGTGGCCATAATGGCGTGCACCTTACTGGCAAGAACCCCCTGTTGGCTCCACCCCCAAGCGTGCTTTCCAGAGCTTCCCTGCATGCAGGATACTTGGCGCAGGCCCCCTTCCCCTCCACCCTCGCGCTGATCCCGCCCTCGTGCTCCTGCCCCTCCCTTGGCGCAACCCTCTCCTCCGTTGGTAACTAGTATATGAGCGCCACCTCTATGTCCTCTGAGCATATAACTAAAGGCGCTGGGAACTCGGTTGGAGTTGGCCCGTCCCTGGCTGCGCCACCTACGTCTTCTTCGTGCCATCCCTACCAGCTGAACACCCCCTCCTTTGCTGACATGGTGAGGAAGGAATATGCCAAGCAGAAGTCCATCCCGATTATTTTGGATGTCGAACTTCCAGATTTGGAATCTCCTACCACATTTGAATCATAGTACTTTAATATCCCATTCTCGTCCATGGACACAGGGTACCTCTCAGAGCAATTTGCCTACACCTTTATTCTCAAATTTTTATCTGGGTGCCCGAAGCTTTTGTGCTTGCAAGAAGTCATTGCTACATGGGGTCTCACCTCTGATTATCGGGTAGCTCCCTTGGACCTTAAACACCTCCTCCTCGTACTCTCCTCGGAGACGGATCACAAGAACGTCTGGTCTAGAAGCTCGTCCAGGATAGACACGCACCTCATGAAAATCAAGAAATGGTCCCAGGACTTCAACAACAAGGAAGACTCGACGATTTTTGCTGTCCGGGTCACCCTCCCGAACCTGCCGCTGGTATGCCTTGTTCCTGCGGCCATGAAAAGGATAGGCAACTCCTTGGGTACCTTCGTGGCATTGGTTGACAAAACCCATAACCTTACTAAAGCTAATTATGCTAAACTATGTATTGAAGTTGACCTGTCGAAGGAACTCCCCAACTCCATCCAAATAACGTTCGACGACAAGATGCACACACAACAGGTTATATATGACAACAACATCATCTTCTATAAACACTGCCACATGAGAGGCCACTCCACCGAGCTCTGCTTCCGTGCTCACCCAGAGTAAAAGAAAAAAGAGACCCAGAAGGTCGAACCCACCAAACAGAACCGGGAAAGCTATCAGTCATCTAGTCATCAACCCCTACTACTATAACTGCCAAACTCTCACATCAGGTTTGATGCCAGTATTAGAAAATGACACAGTCAAGAACTAGCACCCCGAAGAAGGGCCGTCGTGCCCTACAACCCCCTATCTCTAATCCTCACCATCAAATTTGACACACTTGCTTCGGAATCCACCATCTCCGAAGATACCCATGAGGGCGCTGGTAGCCCCCTACTTCAAAAACAACCCCAATAATCTAAGAGCAAGGGTACGGACGCTCATTCCAGCATACCCTACGAACTAAACCTACCCAACGAATGCGATATTCTGGCTGCAGATCCCCCCGACGACACCCATAAGAAAAACCAATCATGCTTGGCTTCTTCCGATGTTGTGGAGGAAGAAGAAGAGGTAGATATTGATTCTACCGACGGAGCTGAAGAGGAGACAGATGAAGAGGTAGAAGACCAAGATGAGGATGAAGATGTAGTAGGAGATCCAATCGCTGATGACGTAGCCCAGTCGGGTAGCTCTTCCGCTAGAACGTCATATGCGAATTGCATATTGGCTGACTTAGCTGAGATCAGGGAGTCCCTGCCTTACCTGCGGGACTACTTCGATCAGATTGTTGCAGATAGCTCGTCGGAGGAGGTGGTCAAGGAATATGCCGTCATTAGATCACTGGCCGAACAAACGGACTACATAACATCGATACCGGCCAGAATGTTGGAGGTAGAACAGGCATATAGAACAAAGAGCATTCCAACCAAAAGTCTTATCTAGCATCCAAACTCGAGAAGGTAACGGTGTCAGCGACGCCACAGTACTTACGTTCCAACAGTGGTCGGTGCATGAATCTACCGGCCTACCGTCAGAGACCCCCGTAGATTTAGTCTCATGGGGAGGGTCTGGTGTTCTCCCCAGCCTTACTGGACTCCTGCTTCGGGGCTTGGCCCTACTTCTTATCTCTTTCCCTTTTTGTGTCCCCCAGGTTAATCCTGGTTTGGCTACCGACATTGGTGGTGCGATTTTTCTTCCGATACCAGCTTTTTGTGCTTTCATTTGTCTTTTCCGACTGGAAGTCCTCTCGTCGCAGGAGTTTTTGTAGGTCGCTCGAGCTATCTCCCGGTGCCATCTTACTCTTCTTTTAATAAACCGTGTTGTTCAATATATATATATATATATATATATATATATATTATATATAATATTTTATATATATATATATCCTAATATAAATATATAAATATATATATATATATATATATATATATATATATATATATATATATATATATATATATATCCTAATTATGAACATTCATGCATGGATTCTATGATACATATAACACAAATCCCCAAGACTAAGATAAAACCCAAAATAGGCTATGGTACACATGGCTCTAATTATGATACTATAAGCCTCATGACACATGGATACACTACCCTACTTCAAAATTCATATTTAAATGTGACAAATAGATGTTAGAACACTATTTGAACCGTTAGAAGCACATTTACATAGGAATTACCAAAATTAGACAAATGTATCCCAATGTATCATGACACGAATCTCTAATATCATAATTAGGACACATGCACACATATTAGAATAACATATTTATTCATATATAAGAAATTAACACACAAGAGACACAATTACACAAAATCTCTAATTCTAACCATGCGTATCATGGCGTACCATGACACGATCTCTACGTATCCAATTGTTGACACATGGACAAGCCACTATGACACCCAAATTTCTTTAGGAATAATTGTCAGACACTTGGTGGTCAAAATTCATAATTAACACAAATTGGGCATAGAAATCATCAGCCCACATGGAGAAACCAAGATCTATCCAAGGCTTTTAAAACCTAGATCTAGCATTACAGAATCAATTCCACCTATGAGAGGGTTCCTATGGGTCCAATTGGTGTTCCTAACCATAAAATTGGTGAAGAATAGAGAATTAACCAATTTGTGTGTCCCTCCTTTAGAGAACTCCAAATTTGGACACAAGGAAGTCGAATCGGACATGGTCCTCATTGTTTGGACTCTCCTCTAGCTTCCTCTTATGCTCCAAGCCTCTAGTTATCCAATGGAAGAAGAAAGAATGGTTTGGTGGAGAATTGATGTTGGAATTCTAGATCTAGATCTAGAAATGTTGGAGAATGAAATAAATGAATGGAGAGAAGCTTGGAGAAAAACTAATAAGCTTATGGAAGGATAAATAGAATGTTCTACTAGTGGTCCACATGTCATCTAACTAATCCAATGGAATATTCTATTCATGACACTAAATCTAACTAATTCTAATTAACTTATATTTTAACTAACACTAATTAATAATAACCATATCATTAGCAACATACAAATTTACCAAAATACCCCTAAGGTGAAAAGTGGTAGTTACAAATCTACCCCCCTAAAGTAGTTTTGTCCTCGAAATAAAAAGATAGAGGTAGGCATGAAATGTAAGAACATCTTACAGTTCAAAAGATATGGTATCCCTCAGACATCTCATCTTCTCTCTTCTAGATGAATATGACTAATCTAGTTCAATTCCTTATATATCTACAACCGTGTTCTAAGAAAGTCTCATCTAAAATATGCAAGCATACAATTCTGTTGAAAATGAAATCATTAATTAGTTATCAAACATGCATAGTTATGAACTCAACTGGTCAAGATTCTTGCAGTCTCCATAAGGGTTTAGCACTAGCATAGTATATTCCATTCCTAGGAGTCTAGTATGTTTCTATGCTAAACATAAAAGAATCAAACATTTCAAGGATATTTGAGGTGATAAGCCAAGAACCAATCTAGGATAGAATCTGATAATTATATTTTTGGGCCCCAAAATCATGTTATCCAGAATCTTCTCCTTACCAATTAGCATAGCTGCGATAACTCTAAGTCCCATATTTAAGGTATACACAGATCTAAAATTATGGTGTTCGGAATAACCACCTTGCCAGGTAGCATGACTATGAGAAATTCCAAATCCCATAACTAAGATATGTATATCCAAAAGCATGTGATCAAGAATTTTGCCTCACCAGCTAATATAGCTTTGATAAACTCTAGACTCTATAACCAATACGAATGGCTGCAGTCCTCACTGTCACGTCTATTATGTAATACCATAATATACCCATGATATAGTCCTTAAACTCATCTCGATACAAATAAAGTTCAAAAAACAGATAGATATTCAAGAGAGAAGGAAACAAAGGTGAGGTATGATTCCCAAGATCAACCTAGGAATCTATCAGGAAATCCTATTTGTGATTGAGTATCAGACTTCCTAAATATTCTATGATTCCATATCCTATCCTAGGGCAGGCTCGCAGTAGTATGACTAAGCCTAAGTACTACCACGACTTTGTACTAATTATAAAGACGAGACCTGTATGGGCTACTATAAAAATGCATCACGACCCGCGCCCGCATGATCGGGCACAAGTGCGTGAGTCATGTCCAGCCTACGCCGCAGCATCGGTGATAGAACGTTGTCTAGTCAATCACTAACTAATTATCTCAAACAGATATCTAACTCTAATGAAGAACAATGATATCTGACAACGACAATACTCAATCCCAATATCTAAAGCACGATATGATATGGCACGATAGAATATAAAGAGATGACATTCCAAAACAACAAGTTCTAGATAAGTCTAAACAACAATAAAAAAACTAAATTCAATATAACATCCCAAGGTATCAATAGTTGTTGAAGAAAAATCCAGTACTATAATACTGATAGTGGAATCTAAGATAACTAAGTGATCCGGCTAGATCTCCCGATAGTCACTCATCTACTCATGTGCTACAGTGGTCAACTCCGCTACTACACTCTCTTAGGTGCCAAAATAAGTAGGACACCAATCCTCCATATCGAACCCTAAAGAAATGTTATCCAATCAGGATTAAAACGAGCACAACTCTAACAGATGTTCCAATAACATGAAAAAGACTAACAATAATAGTAAATGTAATACAAGATGAGAAGGTAAATTGATACATGGCAATGGCAAGTAATGAACAATAAGTAAGCAGGTACAACATGGCATGTAATAAGATATGAACTGGAACAAAAATTACTGCAACTATCTATGTCTTTTGAAATACCACTTTAGATATGTGATCGATTTGGAAACTTACACAATGTCTAAGAAGATCCGGGTAACCATACATAAAATATATGATTAGCTCTTACAATGTCTACACTATGACAATGTTTAGGATATGATCACATATATAAATAATATTTTCCTACCCCGACTAGTACAATGGATCCATCCATGACACATCACAATATATGAATCACGAAACAATGTCTAATATGAACACGATGAACATTGTCTAATATCATCATAATGAGCAATGTCTAAATATCAATATGATGAATAATATACAATATGAAGGTAACATCTCATGACTGAGGATCCAGTATGAACCAATCTGTGTACCATCATATCGAAAATCATGTATCATGTCACAAGTACACGTATCATAGTAATCATCAGATAAAGGAAACTATCAGATAATGTACTCGCCTGTCGTTCTAAGCTGTAAACACAAATCAGTGTCTGAACTGAAGTCCAAGTGTCCTATTATAAATTATATGTCAAAGAGTGATTTGGAATCATAACCATGCTTAACTAGCCTTAAACTAGGTTTCTAGGTCAATTGGGTAAACCTAGGTCAGAACCCCTTTTGGTGGGTCTATATAGACATATCGAGTCATTCTAGATTTCTTAAGTCAATTCTAAACCAATTTGGGTTTTCTAACTAGATAGGTTGTCATTGGTTTCCCTATTTATTACCTACTTGTAATATGCTAATATATCCTTATACACACACACACACACACACACACACACACACACACACACACACACACACACACACACACACACACACACACACATAGTATTAATATAATATGTATGTATCTTTATATACCATGGTATTCCATGATACGCCCTTTCCTATGCCCATACCATATTACTAAATTATATACACACACATAATATTTATTTATTTATTTATTTATTTATATATATATATATGTTTTTTAGGAAAAAAATTTATTGATGTATCAGGCGTAAAATGCCGAAGCCTATACAAGTAACGCATCGAGCGCGAAGAGAAAACAGAGATAAAAAGAGGCCAATAGGCAGTCACAGGTGCCTGGCCCAAGACCTATATTAAGCCAGCTGGCTCCAAAAATGGTCCGAAGAGTGAGTGTATCACCTTCGGATCTTGAGAGTTTGGCGGATGGCTTCTCTGTTCAGTTGTAGGTGGTATATTGTCGTCCTTCGTTTCTGTACTTATTCATATTCTTCCGGAGTACCCAAATGCCTGCTGCTGCGACGATCTGATGCCCGTGAGAGGTTCCCCAGTTGGCGAGAAGATCGTTGAAGCCCCCGGCCCGGTGGACCAGTCCACAACGGCACGATAGGCATTTACAGAGATGAGCGGCCAGGTCTCCGGACAGCAGAATGTGTTCTGAGATTTTTGGGTGGTGCGAAGTGCAATAATAGCATTTGAAGGCAAGACTGAAGCCTAAGGGGGGTGAGGGAGTCGTCGGTGGGTGGCTTTTTGCGGTGTGCTCACCAGACCAGTACCGACCATTTTTGGGGATGTATGAGTGCCAGAAGGGAGCGATCAACGGAGACGGCACACTGATGCCTCTCACCACTATCTTTGTTGAGGCCAACGTAAAAGTTTCGTCGGTGGTAGGAAACCATCTCCAGGTATTCGGAAGGTTGCTAATTTGTATCACGATTGCGGTCAGGGCCTCCGTCGCCGTCAGTTCCATCCAATCGTTGATCCGATCCAACCTCTACCCCGGCTCGGAGTTCCACAGGTCACGGATCTCGTAATTGGGTGGGGCATTCAGGGAAAGCTGGATGATCGCATCGCCGAGCCAGCACTCGTGCCGCAGCGACGAGCAGCCGTTGCCAGTTACAGACGGATAAGGGGTACGACAAGATTCTGGCCGTGCAGGATACGACGCCACGAAGCAGAGGAGCAATTGTTGGCGACGACCGTCGTGGGATGGGAATGTTGAAAGTATCTGGCCTTCATGAACCAAGTCCATATGGAGTTGTCTGTGCGGAGTTTCCACCATAACTTTATTGAGCAGGCATCAAGGATATAGGATAATCTACAGAAGCCTAGACCCCCTCCTCTATAGGTTTGGCCATTGATTCCCAGCTGGCCCAGTGGTGCTTATCCTTGTCGTCTATGTGCCCCCAAAAGAAGCTGGAAAAGAGGGATTCTAACGAAGACAACACCTTCTTAGGGCGACGCAAACCGCCAGGGTGTAGATTGGAATGGAGGACAAGACGTGTTTGATGAGGATCATCTTTCCACCCAGGGACAAGGTCGTGTTGTGCCATTTTGCTATGTTCTTCCTATTTTGTTCACCAGACCATCGAAGATGCCCGAATTAGATTTGTCATATACCTGTGGGCATCCCAGATAGGAGAACGGCAGGTACACGTTGGAGAAGGAGGTCGGGTTGGTGAGAGTAGCAGAGTGGTTCCTATCGGCTTTGTGATGGGTGTAGATGACGCTTTTGTTGGGGTTGATATGTTGACCGGAGCATCTTGTGTATTTTTCGAGAGTTCTGCTGACCCCCTCCACCGACCCGACGTCACCGAAAGAGAAGATGAGGATGTCGTCGGCATAAGCTAGATGAGTAATTAAGGGGCAGCCTGTGGTGGTATGATAGTGGTGGAATCTGGAGGTATTTGGCATGTTACTCAGGTTTCTGCTGAGGGCTTTGGCCGCTATGATGAAAATGGTTGAGAAAGGAGGGTCTCCCTGGCGAACCCCGTGGCTAGACTGGAAGAAGTTGTCGGCCTGCCCGTTGATGATGGTGGAGAAATAAGAATTGATGATGGATCTGAATATGATGTCTATCCAAATTTTTGAGAACCCGAAAGCCCTGAAGACCTATATCATGAGTTGCCAGTCCAGCCGGTCGTAGGCTTTCTCCATATCGAGTTTGATGGCCATGTTCCCACCCTTGGACGGGAATTTCATGCACGTTATCATTTCTTGGGCGAGGAGGATGTTGTCGGCGATGTTTCTCCCGGGGACAAAACTGTTTTGTTCCTCAGAGATTATCTTAGAAAGAAGAGTGGACATACGGGTCGCAATGATCTTGGAGATTATTTCATTGGTGAAAGTGCATAGGTTGATTGGTCTGAGATCTCTGAAGGATTCCAGGTTGTCTTTTTTGGGGATGAGGATAAGGTTGGCTCGAGATGTGGATTTAGGGTAGCTCGTGCCTTGAAAAAAAGCAACTGCGGCAGCAAGAAAGTTTGACTCAATGATGTCCCAGCGGGATCGGAAGAAAACTCTGGAGAACCCATCAGGGCCGGGTACGTTGTGTGCGTCGAGGGCCCACACAGCGGACTTGATATCCTCCGATGATGTGGGGTCAGGAGCTGCGCATTGTCACACTCATTGATCAGATTGGGGACCTTAGCCAGGAATTCGTCGTCTTTAACGGTGGCGTCTTTGGAGAATAATTTCCTGTAGAAATTAGCAGCAGCAGCCTGGATGCTTTGCTTGTCTTTGAGTAAGGTACCATTATCGTTGGAGATTTGGTGCAGGTTCAGTTGGTTTCTGCGGCCTTTAACGCAAGCGTGGAAGAAGCTGGAGTTCTTGTCGCCCTCTGCCTCCCAGGTCAATCTGGCTTTCTGCTTCCAAAATTTAGTCTATACTTTCAACCGAGACTTAAGGAGGGCTTTGGTTAGGTTTAGTGCGGCACGAGCTTCCTCGAAGGGGTCCGAGGAGAACCGGATCTCGGCCCTATTTTCCATAAATAAATTCACTTTATTTATTGTGTATCTGGGAAAATTACAACTGTAGGAATCCGATCTAGAAGATGATCGCTTTATCCCTTGGACGACGCGAAGAAGAAAAGCTCTCAAAATTTTAACAGCAATTTAGATAGCTCTGTATCTGTACAATGAATGAGAAAAGAACCCTATTTATAGAGTCAAAAATAACTAAAAAGATAACTGTCTTCACAGCCTGTGCATAGTTGAAAATCACGCAGGATTTAACATACGCAAGGTTATGAGCAGTTACTGGACGTGGCCTGTAACTGTTGGACACATGGCAATCGTGCATGAGTCGTGTGCAAGCTACAGGACACGCAGGCGAGAGATCGGTGGCATGGCTGCCACGTACTCCAATTTGATGAAATCCACGCAGGCTTGTCGAAGACAAAATCCACGCAGACTTGGTTGAGGATGAAATCCACGCAGACTTGTTGAAGAAGAAATCCACGCAGACTCAGTTGAGGATGAAATCCACGCAGACTTGTTGAAGACGAAATCCATGCAGACTTGGGCAGAAAGCTTCAAAATCCACACAGACTTGGGGCAAGAAGCTTCAAAATCCACGCAGACTTGGGGCAAGAAGCTTCAGAATCCAAGCAGACTTGGGGAAGGAAACATACAAGTTCAAAATACACGCAGACTTGAGCCAGAAGGCTCAAAATATACGCAAGATTGAGGCAGGACTGCCAGCTGTCTTGATTTGACGTGCCTCGACTGACACAAAATCTCTGACAGTGATTGCCTTGTCAGTCACATTAAATGATAATAAGCTCTTTTGGTACGCCAACTTGACGAAGGCTGAGTCTTGTTGAAGAAGATTTCAAAAATCACGTAATAGTCGGCTGTGATCTCTCGAGTTCCGTGCATACGTGGCATACGAGGAGACATTCTTCGACTGTCGTGCTGTCAGTCATAATGACACTCTGACAAATGATGAGCTGTCTCCCAGCGTAACTTTTAAATATTATCCTGATCAACTCAGCTTGACTTTTGGACTTTGTCCTGATCAACTCAGCGTGACTTTTGGCCTTTATCTTGATCAACTCAGCGTGACTTTCATTTTTAAAGCCTACAAAATCCCCTTCAAAGTTTTTGAAAGTTGAAAAGACTTCAAAATTTTGAAATACTTCGAAAACATACAAATGAACTTATTAAATGTCATGATGACTCTTCATTTTTCGAGACTGATTGCATCCAATTTATGGTAGAATATGAACCGCCGGCGAGCTTCTTTATATAAACGGGGAAAAATTCAGCTTTGATCTTCATCTTGTGTCAGCATGACTCCGAAGGAAGAAGCTGAGGAAGAAGCACGAAAGTTGGGTTTCTGTGCCCATGGCGACCCTACTCTCGGGGGTAAGGGATCGGAGCCTTTAGTTTTCGAGTTCAAAGATGACCCTTCACAATTAGCCAAGAACCTCCTTAGCCATTTTGGTCTAAACGGCTCATCCTCCTCCAATGGGCGCAGCCTCGCAGAGCAGCGGGAAGCATTCGATGCTCTGTTACACCGTATGGGGGTCAGTAGTGTAGAGGAATTGGGCACCAAGCTCAGTCACTCCGCAAAATAGGGCGTGTCCTTTCATGCTTCTGTTTTCTTAGAAAATGTTGCACTTCTTTTCTCTTTTATCTATGTAAGGTCATTAGTGCCACTTATCTTTGCACTGAATACTCAAATATTTCTGTGGTACAGTTTTGTATTGAGAGCTAGCTTTACTCCGAATAGCGTGCGCTAATGAAGAGCATTAGGCGTCACTCTTTGAATATTTCTAATGTTGTGCTGTCTTTCAAAGCACACGTGACACTCATTCCGTGGTTATGAGCGCTTTTTACTCGAATCTTTCCAAAAATAGACTCGCGCCTTGACCCTTTAAATAGATAGCTGAGTTTCACGCATACTCATCTCTTTATTCTTCTTCTTCTTCTCTGAGAATGACCTTTTTTGCAAGATTTCATTCTCAATAAGAAAGCAATGCTTTCTGATGTTGTATTCTTGTGCGTTACATCATCAGACATTGGTTTGCCAATCCTTAGCACAAAACCTTTTAATCTCGATGGTGAGTCCAACATAGTATGCGTACCACTTTTTATTGTTGAAGATGAGCTTTGGTCTCTAACTGAACAGGATGCGTCTGTCTTTGACTAGCCAGTGCGCTTGTCTTTGTTTGACCAGTGCACGCCTAATGATAATGACATTTCTGTTGATTAATTTCTTTTTCCTTGCTGCTTTCTGCAGGAGTTTGGCTGAAATTTTTTTTTAGAACTGGCATTGGCGATTTGGATGCTGTGGAGAGTATTCTTCTGACACCAACATCAGGGAGCTCATACGCTTTTGACGTGCAAATCAGACAACTCAGAACTCTTTGTGGGATAGAAGGGTCTTCCTCCGATGGTAGGGAGAGCCTTTATACACGGAGAGTTGGACGGTGGAGTCAACTCTACCCCGAGAAATCGGGTAGTAGAGTTCCTTTCACGGCAGAACTAGGAATTGTATTCCAATGATGGATACGTTCCTATCTCCTTTGAGAGGCCGCTCCTAATCCACCAGTTGTATTGGCAGCAACATGCCTTCGGGCTGCCATACTCTGGGATTCTCCTCTTTTCTGAGAGAGAAGACCAGAGTTTGATTCCTGATGTTCCGGTTGCCACTGGAGCTCGGACAGTCAAGAACTGCCACCAACAACGAACCCGTCAAAGAAGATCCAAAGAAGAAATAGATCTCCATTAGGTTTTTGTTGTGTGCATAGAATGAAAATCCAAAATTGTAATAGATTTCCATTATGATTTATAAGAAAGTCTAAGAAAATGTAATAGACTTTTTATGATGATATGAGAGTGGAAATGATAATTCTTCTATGCTCAATGATTTGTATCTATTTGGATGAATTGTGGACATGATAGATAATAAAATCTTCTTTTCTGATTTAGAGTACATAATACTATCAGAGGTAATATGGACGTGATAATATGTAGGAACTCAAAAGAAAATAGATTGATTTCTATGCAGAGGTCAAAAATGGAAAATGACAAATGAGTAGGTAGATTCGGCATAGAAGATTATGAACGGACGAACCGTTAAGTGATAATGAATGGGTGAACCGTTGGATGAATGTAATAAATGAACGGATGAACCGTCAGGTATTAATGAACAAGCGAACCGTCGGATGAATGTGTCGCTTAATTATTTGAGAAACTTCTGCCTATAAATATAGCAGGAATCTGACTGGAACGAACACTTCTACTCTTCAACATAAAAATGTCATCTGGAGAAGCATCCAAGAAGGCTGAAATCGCCTCGAAGGTTCAGAAGGGCACTGAAGACCACCCTGCAGATCTAATTCAGCCAAAGAAGGCAGAAGCAGGTAAAGGTTCTTCTACACCCCGACCACCAAGGGACATTCTGGACTTCCTGCTTGAACCAGGAAGGACTGAAGAAGAAGAAGCCATGAGGATAGCCGTTTGCAAGTTCCTCGTGGGTTCTAGCAAGGAGGTTCTCGGCTCTTTTGCTGACCGCGTTTTCGAGAAGGACGGCAGTGGCCCACGTCCAAATGTAGAGAAGGATGATAGTGATCTTCCTTAATATCATGTATTATCATTCATGATGAAATAAAATTTGAATTTTATTTATAGACTTGAACTTGTTTGATGATTTACAAGCATTTATACATAATACTTTTTAAAGAATTTGCCATTAATAGGCATCATAACAATTCGGCCGTCCAGATCTGAGAGTTGATAAGCTCCATTTGAGAAAACTTTGTTCACAACATAAGGACCTTCCCACTTTGCATCGAACTTGCCTTTGCTCATATGAGTCATAGTCAAAGGACGTCTGACTGTTAGAACAAGTTCTCCTTTTTGATATGCTCGAACTCTGACTTTTTTGTTAAAAGCTCTTGAGATTCTAGCTTGATAGAATTCGATATTCTGTTGAGCAGATAATCGCTTTTCATCCAGAGCTTCTAATTCCTGAAGTCAAAGACGATCATTATTCTCAGTGGTAAGTTCATTAGCGATTGCTATCCTTAAAGAAGGAATTTGAATCTCTAATGGAAGAACAACTTCACATCCATACACCAGAGAGAAAGGTGTACATTTGGTAGCATTACGAACTGTAGTACGGTAAGCCCACAGACATTCACCAAGTTTCTCACTCCAATTCCGTTTGTTAGTAGAAACAAACTTCTTTAAGAGTTTGATGATGGTCTTGTTGAAAGCTTCTGCTAATCCGTTAGCTGTCGGATTATATGCAGTAGAAGCTACATTGTTGATCCGATGATCGTCACAGAATCGAGTAAAGTTCTGGCTGACGAACTGTGGTCCATTATCATGAATAATGCGTCGAGGAACACCAAATCTATAGATGACATGATGCTTGATAAAGTTGATGACGTTGGACGTTTTAACTTCAGATAAAGGAATAGCTTCGGCCCATTTGGAAAATAATCGGTTATTGCAAGAATAAACCGATGACCTTTTGATGACGACGGATTGATTGGACCGATAATGTCCATACCCCAAGCTTCGAAGGGCCATGATGCTACCGTTGGATGTAGAAATTCTGAAGGTTGATGGATAAAATCCGCATAGATTTGACTAGCATTACACTTCCTTCGTATTCGATGGCATCTGATACCATAGTAGGCCAATAATAACCCATACGTCGAATACGGTCTTGAAGTTTTGGTCCAGGCTGATGTGCTCCGCAAATTCCATCATGTGCTTCACGAATAATTTGTTGGGCTTCATCACCGACAACACATCGAAGAAGTAAACCATCGTAAGCTCGACGATGTAAGGTTCTTGTAGTATGATTGTAATAAAATCTGAGTGATCGTCGTCTGATAGATGCTGCCTCACTCGAATTATCTGGAAGAATATCATATAATACAAAATCTAAGAAAGGAAGTCTCAAATCTTTATCTGTATTCTGATTCTCAGCTGAATTGTTTAAGGTGAATTCTATACTGGAATCAGATGAAGATGAAAAGGATTTACAAACAAATCCGAATCCTCTTGTTGTATTGACATCATGAGATGCTGATTCTTTAATATTAATTGGAAGTCCTAGAGTCAGATTATTCTCAAGATGGAATAATTCTCGATTGCAAACAACAATCATTTGTTGCCATCTAATCGGAATAGCCAAGACTGCCGCGAGATTAGCAAGAGCATCCGCTTCTGTGTTACATGCTCGTCTAACATGCTCGATGAAGAATTCTTCAAATGAAGAAGCCATAGATATAGCCAATCGATGACAAGGAACCAGATCTTGATGGCGAACTTCATAAGTGCCCTTTATCTGATTGATAATGAGTTTAGAGTCTCCATACGCCTCCAAATGTTGAATGTTCAGATGTTTGGCGAGCTGAAGACTAATGAGTAATGCATTGTACTCAGCAACGTTGTTTGAACATGGCTGATCGAGAGAATAAGCTCTTTGGATAGCAAGACCTTCTGGTGATACAAGAACAATTCCAACTCCAGCAATAATGTCACCATTAGGACCTATTCTTGAAGCTCCATCAAAGAATAGACGCCAAGTAGGATCTTCTTCAGCAATTTGATTTGAGTCTAGGACTTCATCTGGAATTTCATTATAGAGTTTTGAATTCTCTGGAATTGAATGAGCAGCCAGAAAATCAGCTAAAGCTTGTCCTTTGACTGATTTCTGAGGGATATAATGCATATCATACTTAGCAAGTAAGATTCTCCAGTTAGCCAATCGAGAATTTAAAACACTTGGTTTCTTCATCATGATCCGTATAGGATTGACCCTGGAAATGACATGAATGGTCTGGCCAATGATATAATGTCGTGTCTTTTGAACAGCGAACATCAAGGCTAGACATTCTTTTTCGACCGGTGAATATCGAGGTTCAGCTCCGGTCATGGTACGACTGAGATAGTAAATGGCTTGTTCATGACCATTTTTATTCTTATGAGCAAGCAATGCACCCAATGAATGACTCGTTGCTCGGGTATATAGGAAGAATGGAATTCCTGAGACAGGAGGTACCAATACTGGTGGACTCATCAGATATTGTTTTATATCATCGAATGCTTTCTGACATTCATCATTCCAGACAAAAGAAACACCTTTCTTCATGAGTTTATTGAATGGTCTGCAGCGTCCTGATAAATTAGAGATGAATCTTCTGATATAAGCGATCCTTCCTTGAAATCCTCGTAGCTCTTTTAAGGTGCGTGGAGGACGCATCTCTTGGATGGCTTTGATCTTCTCGGGATCCACGTGTATACCTTTAGAGGTAATTACGAAGCTAAGAAATTTACCACTAGAGACGCCTAAGAAGGACTTAGTAGGGTTCATCTTTAATTGATGCTTGCGCATTAGATCAAATATAGTCTTCAAATCTTGGATGTGATCCTCCTTTTGTCGACTTTTAACTGCAATGTCATCAACATAGCATTCGACTGTTTTTCGCAAATGTTTACGAAATATAGTGCTCATAGCTCGTTGATAAGTTGCTCCTGCATTCTTGAGACCGAATGGCATCACTGTATAACAGTATGTACCAATCGGCGTTCTGAAAGAAGTGTGTTTCTCGTCATCTGGAAACATTTTAATCTGATTGTACCCGAAATACCCGTCCATGAATGACATCCGTTCAAACCCACAGGTATTATCGATCATGACATCAGTAATTGGTAGAGGGAATTCGTCTTTAGGACATGCCGCATTGAGATCGCAGAAATCTATACATACTCTGATCTTGCCAGTCTTTTTAAGAACAGGAACTATATTAGCCACCCAATCGGGATGTTGTTCCTCTCTAATAAACCCAGAGGCCATGAGTTTATTGACTTCAGCTTCAATTGCATCCATAATATCAGGACGAAATCGTCGCTGTTGTTGTTTGACCGGTTTAGCATTCGGCATGATATTGAGTTTATGAGTTGCAATTTGTGGATCAAGTCCTAGCATATCTTCATAACTCCAAGCGAAGACATCGATGTATTTATGAATAAGTTTGATCGTGTCTTGCTTATCAGCTTCTGAAAGACTTTCACTGATGAATATTGGCTTAGGGGATCCCTCTTCACCAACATCTATTTGAACAAGTTTGTCTTCAGTCGGAGGTTCTTTTTGCTCAAATCGGAATTCCCATCGATTGTCTAATCTTTGGGCCCATTGTTCTGAATCAGGTGAGATTTCAAATTCATCTTCGTCTTCATCATCTTCCTCAGAACCGTCAATGGAGACCATATTGGAAGACATAATATTGTAGTGGAGGTCACCAATACTTGTATCAGAATCCCAAGAGGTGGTACTAGAAGAATCAGATCTCGTATCTTCGTCAGATTCGGGATCTTCATGGATAGTATTGATGAAGGAAGTAGAAGCAATATAACCCAATCCGCATTTTGTCCTTTCATATTTCAAAGGAGGAATCCGGACAGGCATTTTTCTTCCTCTTCCATTACTGAGGCCAGTTCTGAAGTCATAGCCCATATTCTTGATAATATCTTTAGATTGCTGACTATAACGACGTAGTTGTAACCTCCCGATGTCATCGTTTTTGTCATCATCTTCCAAATCAGAAGGATTTTGGGGCCCTTTGTAGAAGAATATTGGAATATCTCCTGGCTTTCTGCTAGGAACCAAAAAGTATGAAGCTTGCACTGATTCTAGGGATACTCCCGTATGAAAAGTCTGTACAACTCCTATAGTTATTGTTCTTAAATCATCCAACAGATGCAAATAACTATGAACATGATTACACACATTAATATACTACAAAGATGGAGACTTTTCATTAAATTCAAAAGTAGCAGTATTTACATCAGGAGAAGGCTGAGCCTTAGAAATCTTAGCCAAATCAATGACTAAAGGGGGAGAAAAAGTTTTGTTTCGATTAAGATCGATAACAAATGGCTCAGAAGAGGTGAGCTCCCTTGAAGCCTGAGATGGAAGAGTAGTCCGCCCTCCAACCGGGATTACCAGAGTATCCTATTTTATATGTGAAAAGACAGGAACTATAGTACGCCCACTGACAGGAATGATCAGTGTATCTTGAGCAGATGACTGAGGTAATGGAGAAATTCGTCCACTTACTGGAACAATGAAAGAATCTTCTACAGAGGGTTTAGGAGACTGTTGCTGAGTAGTTCGACCTTTAATAGGAATTATCAAGGTCTCACTTTGTGAATCCTCTTTCTCCATAGCTTGTATAAGCCTTGTATACTCTTCTTTGTATATCCGGGAATCATTGAAATAAGCTTCAACCCCATGGAAAGGATTTATATCAGCAACTTCTTTTCGTACTTGTTCATTGCTGTCAATGTATTTAAAACACTGATGAAGAGTGGAAGGAACCACATTATTTTCATGAAGGAAGGGTCTTCCCAGAAGAAGATTGTAAGACCCTACGATCTCGATCACGTAGAAAGTGACTTTGGATCTGAAATCGCCTATCTGAAGTTTTAGATGAATCTTTCCCAAAGGCTCGCTTCGGCTTTGATTGAATCCCAAGATAGTAGTAACCGTCTTGGAAAGCTTGTGAAGAGGGATTTTTAGTTCATCCAACAGACTCTTAGGCATTATGCTTATAGCAGACCCTGGATCAATGAGGATACGATCTATCTTGATCATATCGATATAACCGGTGTAGTAGAGAGGTCGATCATGTTGATTATCCTTCAGTAGCATGTCATCTTGTGTAAAGGTGATATTCGGGATAATCTCCAATACACTGTTGCAATGTAAGCAAGTGACAGGTTCTTCATCTGGCTTCTTTAATTGTGCAAGACAAAAGTCTGCCTTAAGAAGTGCCTCACTTAATGTCTCCCGAGTCTCTTTAGAAAGACGTAGAAGTTCAAAGAGGGACATTCTAGCTGGAGTATTAGCAAGTTGAGCTAGAATGTCGAAGTTATAAAGCTTCTGAAGCCCAAGAGGAGGGGACTTCTTGATTGGTTTATCAAATCGAGCCTGTTGTTTGCCTTTCTCAAGAGCTGTAGGCTTGGAAGGAGTAGGTACCCTCGGTGTAGTTGAAGGAACAGGTACAGTGGATGATTCTTCCTCAAGAGAGACATCAGGAGCATCTTTGTCAGCAGGAGAGATATCAGGTGTATCTTCAGGATTCTTGGAATAATCCTTTAGATAAGGTTTCCCTGTTCTAGTAGCACCAGCAAGTGCTTCTGCTTTGTCTTTCGATTCTGTGTCGGGAGTAGACTCGAAAGAAGTCATATGACATGACTTAGTCTTTCCAGCCTTCTTAGATTTTCGGGAAGAAATCTTTTGAAGAGGAGAAGATTCAAAATCTGCCACTAAATCAGGATGAATCCATAGGATTTCTCCTGTTTTTATAGTGATTGGAACTAAACCTTCAGACTGTGGAGGAGGAATATTCACTATTTCAAGAGTTGCCTTAGGAATAGGAACAATCCCGCTTTCAAGGAGTTGAGGAGGGAAATCTCCGAATTGCATAGAGACAACGTTGGAAGTAACAGTCTTCTCTTTCGGAGTGAGAGTGATGGCTCCAGACTTGATCATTTCTTGGATCTTTCCTTTCAGTACATAACATGTACGAATTGTGTGACCCAACATTCTGTGGTATGGACAGTATTTAGGATGATCTGTCTTACCGGCTTCATCGGGTTTCTTCATTTCAGGTAATTGTATTTTATTACCTTTAAGCAGACATTCGAAGATACCAAGGACATCATCGTCATCAAAAGAATATTCTTCTCTGGGACGAGGTGTTCTTGATTGTTGAGTCATAGAGGCAGAAGGAGTTTGAACAGTCGATGCATCTTTACTCTGAAGATTAACTTCAAGGGCTTCTTTTCCTTTGCGAGCATTGTTTTTAGCATTACTGTTAGCATTTTAGCCTGTTTCCTTGGGATTCATCTGTACTCCTAAACCTTTGAAGGTTTCAGTACTGATTTCTGCAGCTTTGGCACTTACTATGAAGGAAGGCCAATCTTGAAATTGGGTAGATCCTGTCCACATGCTGATGATTGGTAACAAATTTGATTTGCATGTGTCGATGGTAACAGCATCAGGAGTTCCAAGAGGCATTTTTAGAGCTTCACTTCGAAACCGTTCAATAAAATCCTCTGTAGTTTCATTATTTTTCTGCTTGATTCTTATAAGAGCAGACATAGTCATGTCATTGAGCCCTTCATAGAATCGTTCAAGAAACATTTGCTTGAAACCAGCAAATGAGGTAATACACCCATCCGGGAGACTTCTGTACCATTCATAAGCTGTTCCTTTGAGACATCCGACAAATACCCGAGTAAGGAGGGCGTCACTTGGTTGCAGTTGGTCAGTCATCACTTCAAAGTGATTGATAAATTGACTTGGAGAAGTGGTTCCATCATAGAAGGAGATAGTAGGAGGCTTGTATTTAGGAGGATACAATACTTGCTTCCATTCTATCGGATAAGGTTGTTTGATGCCTAACCTTTGTAAACCATCTTTCTGTTTGAATGCCTCAAATTGAGTTTTGAGATTCCTCAATTCTTCAGTAACAACTCCGGAGGATTGTGGAGTTGTAGCTTGCAGAGAATAGTTGGGAGGAGGAACAACATTATAAGCACTACCCCCAGCTCCAGAGAGACTAGGATTTGGTGGAGCTTGCCCAGGAGTATTGGATTGTACTGCTGGAGGAACATGTACTGGACTTACACCAGTGTCAATTGGTATGGCATCTGGTACAGTCTGTCGATTTTGCATCTGGGTTGCTATGAGTTCATACATCGACTTCATAGTATCTGCCATGGATTTCATTTGCTGTTCTAAAGAAGCAATTCTTTGTTCTTGAGGAGTCAAGGAAGAAGAAGGTTCATCAGTATTCCCATCGACCATATAAGTCGTGACTGTACGAGGGATTATTGATAAACTGGTGGATGTTGTTTGTTCTGAATCATTACTTTGTGTATCAAAGTCATTTGCAGGAGAACTACCCCCAGTAGGAAGAGGTGGGAAGTTAGATTCTCCAAGAAATTCAGAATCATCTTCAGGAATCAAAGTCCTTTGATTAGAAGCCATAACTCTTGATCTGGTGCCTCTATATTCTCCATCTGGACTATCAGGTCTACCCCCAATATCCCGAGAAGTCATGTTGACAGAAACAAATAGAGGTTCATCTTCATCAGGCATAGGTTCATACTGAATCCGGTTGAAGACAGATTGTCGTTTAGATTGACATCTGCATTGCATCGTGACTCTTGGCTGGAAGTCACATTCATGATCAGCATGGTCATGATCCATTGATTGACATCTGCATTGAATTATGACTTTCGGCTGGAAGTCACATTCAGCATGGTCGCGATCCCTTGGTACAGAATTATTCTTTCTCTTCTGTTGAAGGTGTTCTCGCAAATCTGTTTGTGAAGATTGAGGTACATCAGAGAACATTCTTTGTGTATTTTTAGGAATATATTTCCAGTTCTTAGGTCTTGATGACTCTTGATTATATAGAGAGTGATTAATATGAGCCACATAATTTCTAGCATACTCTACATCTGGATCTCTTGCAGAAGTGCTTTCCAAACAGATTTGATTAAGTTTTGTTCTTAGATCAGTTGGAAATAAAACATTGGTTTTTGACACTTGGAGTTTTCCTTCCATTGATCTGGATATTTGTAGAGAAGGAAGAGATGAACCACCCCCTTGATTAGGAGTTGGTAACAAACCCTCTTTTATAGACAAATTCTGTGCCCAATTCGAAGAAGTCGTAGAAGAAGATATTAAGAAATGTTTCTTCTTGAACTTATTCAAGTTTTGAGACATAGAATGTCCAGAGGGAAGAGTAGTCAAAAGACCATCTCTTTTTCCTTGACTAACAAAACTGTCAGTCAAAGCTGTTCCTGAAGTAAGCACTACAGGAGCAGAAGAAACAACTAAAGAGTTGTTCCTTTTCGAAGGGACTTTGTGTGCCATTTGTGAAGGAGTTCTAACAAGACCACCCCCAGTTCCAGTAGAACTTGGCAAAGAAGAAGAGATAGCTAAAGAGCTATTCTTGTTATAGTATGCTGGAATACACTCTGAAACAGGCTTGGTTAAAGAACCAGTGCTGTTAGCGTGATTTTTGACTTTAGAAATACACGCTGGAACAGATTTGGCTAAGGAGCCAGTGCTGTCAGCGTGACTTTTGATTTTGAGATTGCACGCTGGAACAGGCTTGACTAAGGAGCCAGTGCTGTCAGCATGACTTTTTGATTTTGAGATTGCACGCTGGAACAGATTTGGCTAAGGAGCCAGTACTGTCAGCGTGACTTTTGATTGCTGTCGTCTTCAAGCACACAAGAGCGTGCGTGCTTGCAGTAGAGTTCTTGCCAGTGTTAGGAGTAGACACTGTGGCAGAAACTTTACTGTTAGTTGCCAACAGATTCTTAGGGACGTAGACAGATCGTCCCTTCGACTTGGCAGTGGAGATGGAGGCTGAAGTAGGCTTGCCACCCTTAGCCCGCTGCATTTCTTCGTAGGCGAGTTGATCAAGTTGGATCGATATCACCTTCTTCGTCAAGCCGACTGACGAAGTGTCGCATTGAGTTGTTGCTATCTCAGAAGAGGAGATGGTTTTCCCCAGCAGAGTCACCATCCATAAATAAATTCACTTTATTTATTGTGTATCTGGGAAAATTACAACTGTAGGAATCCAATCTAGAAGATGATCGCTTTATCCCTTGGACGATACGAAGAAGAAAAGCTCTCAAAATTTTAACAACAATTTAGATAGCTCTGTATCTGTACAATGAATGAGAAAAGAACCCTATTTATAGAGTCAAAAATAACTAAAAAGATAACTGTCTTCACAGCCTGTGCATAGTTGAAAATCACGCAGGATTTAATATACGCAAGGTTATGAGCAGTTACTGGACGTGGCCTGTAACTGTTGGACACATGGCAATCATGCATGAGTCGTGTGCAAGCTACAGGACACGCAGGCGAGAGATCGGTGGCATGGCTGCCACGTACTCCAATTTGATGAAATCCACGCAGGCTTGTCGAAGACAAAATCCACGCAGACTTGGTTGAGGATGAAATCCACGCAGACTTGTTGAAGACGAAATCCACGCAGACTCAGTTGAGGATGAAATCCACGCAGACTTGTTGAAGATGAAATCCACGCAGACTTGGGCAGAAAGCTTCAAAATCCACGCAGACTTGGGGCAAGAAGCTTCAAAATCCACACAGACTTGGGGCAAGAAGCTTCAGAATCCACGCAGACTTGGGGAAGGAAACATACAAGTTCAAAATACACGCAGACTTGAGCCAGAAGGCTCAAAATATACGCAAGATTGAGGCAGGACTGCCAGCTGTCTTGATTCGACGTGCCTCGACTGACACAAAATCTCTGACAGTGATTGCCTTGTCAATCACATTAAATGATAATAAGCTCTTTTGGTACGCCAACTTGACGAAGGCTGAGTCTTGTTGAAGAAGATTTCAAAAATCACGCAATAGTCGGCTGTGATCTCTCGAGTTCTGTACATACGTGGTATACGAGGAGACATTCTTCGACTGTCGTGCTGTCAGTCATAATGACACTCTGACAAATGATGAGCTGTCTCCCAGCGTAACTTTTAAATATTATCCTGATCAACTCAGCGTGACTTTTAGACTTTGTCCTGATCAACTCAGCGTGACTTTTGGCCTTTATCTTGATCAACTCAGCGTGACTTTCATTTTTAAAGCCTACAGGCCTGAGTGACATCATCTTCCGCATTCTTTATTTCTTGGAAGATGTTGTCGAAGTAAAGTTTGCTCCAGGTGGAGAGCGCGCCTCTGGTTGCCTGTAGTATGGTGGCCACGTTGGCAAGGGAGTCGGGATGGCTTGCTGAGATCCAGGAAGATGCCACTATGCGTCTGAATTGAGGATGGTAGCTCCAGAAGTCTAAGAATCGAAAAGGTTTCTTGATGCTGTTGGATTTATTACTGATCTCAATGAGGAGAGGGGAGTGGTCTGATTCGGTAGAGTTGAGGTGAGATAGGTTGGAGATGAGATCCATGTCGGACCAGAGGTTGTCGATCAAGGCCCGATCCAGGCGAGAGTATAGTCTACGGGCTCCTTCCTGCATGTTGCACCATGTGAAGGCGTTCCCAGAGAAGGAAAGGGAGGACATGTTGGCATTGAAGATGAAATATATATATATAAGAAAAGAACTTTTATTGATGTATCAGGCGTAAAATGCCGAAGCCTATGCAAGTAAGCACGCCGAGCGAGGAGAAACAACATACATACATATATATATATATTTATATATATAAAGAAAAGAACTTTTATTGATGTATCAGGCCCAAAATGTCGAAGCCTATACAAGTAAGCGCCGAGCGCAGAGAAACAACAAAACCTAAATAGCCTATTCGACCTAAGAGGGCACGCAAAAGCGAGGCTAACTCCCGGCCTACCAAAATTGCTCCGAGGAGTGGGAGCATCGGTTCCTGGTTTTAAGAATTTGACGAAGGACTTCATGGATGAGTTAATCAGGGTTAAATTGATGGCCTTCATACCTGAATTTGTTTCGATTCTTCCAGAGGACCCATATACCTGTGGCTGCTGTGATCTGATGGCTATGGGAGTCTCCCTAGTTATCCAAGAGATCGTTGAGGCCCCCGGGCTGATGCCTCTTCCTGTAGGGATGAAAGAGGTCATGCCAGATCAAATTATCAAGATCTCCGGAGAGTAGGATGTGTTCCGCTGTTTCATGTTTGTCAGAGGTGCAGCAGTGGCAGCTGGACGCACGGCTGAAACCGATGGAGGTGAGGGAATCGTCGGTCGGTAGCTTCCTACGCTGAGCTCTCTAGATCAGAAAAGACCACTGGTTGGGGATGCACGATTGCCAAAAAGGCACGATCAGTGGAGCATGCATGCCGCCCCCACCTTCCGTCTGACAGAGGCCATCGAAACTCTCCACCAATGTTGGGGGTCAAAATCTATTTGTCTGGAAGATCATTGATCCTGAGATCAAAGGAGGCTAGCTCAGACGTCGCCTCCTGCCCGATCCACTCTCTGATCTGCTCCCATCTCCAACCCGCCGCTGGGTCCCAAAGATCCCAGATCGTGTAGTTAGGGGGCGGTCGGGGCTAGCTGCTAGATTCTATTGCTAATCTACCATTCAAGGCTAGGTAATGAATCTCCGGTACCGAGACGCATGCGGATAAGGGGTTCGGCTAGGTGACGGCCGTGGAGAATACGACGCCAGGATGTGGAGGATCGACTGTTGACTTCTGCTATCGCTGGATGGGAGTGTTGGAAGTATCTGGCTCTCATGAACCGCATCCAGATGGAAATATGTAATCTGAGCTTCCACCAAAATTTCATCGAGTTGGCATCCACGATATGTGCTAATTTTATGAACCCGAGGCCTCCCTCGTCCGTGGGTTTGGCCATCGTGTTCCAGCTGGCCCAATGATGTTTATCCTTACCGTATTGGTGACCCCAGAAGAAGTTGGCAAAGTGTGCCTCCAGGGAGGAGAGAACCTTCAACGGCGGGGAGCAGACTGCTAGGGTGTAGATAGGAATGGATGATAGAACATGCTTGATGAGGATCATCTTACCGCCTGGAGATAGGGTAGCGTTGTGCCATCCCTCTATCTTTTTCCTGACTTTATTAATAAGCCCGCCGAAGATGCTCGAATTTGATCTGCCATGAACTAGAGGGCAGCCTAGGTAGGTAAACGGAGGATATACGGTGGAGAAGGAGGTGAGATTGGTGAGAGTGGCCGAGTGGCTCCTGTCGGCTTTGTGGTGGGTGTAGATGACACTTTTATCACGGTTGATCCGCTGTCCGAAGCATCTGGTGTATTTCTCCAGGATATTACTGACCACCTCAACGGAACCGGTGTCCCCCGAGGAAAAGATAAGGATGTCGTCGGTGTAAGCCAGACGAGTGATAATAGAGCAGCCAGTGGTGGTATGAAAGTGGCAGAATCTAAGGATGTTGACCATGTTATTGAGGTTTCTGCTGAGGGCCTCTGCGGCAATGATGAAGACTGTGGAGAATAGGGGATCTCCTTGTCGGACACCACGGCTAGATTTAAAGAATCCGTCTGTTTGTCCGTTGATGGAAGTGGAGAACCATGAATTGCTTATGGATCTGTAAATGATGTCAATCCAGGTTTCGGAGAACCCGAAGCTCTTGAGAACCCAGATCATGAATTGCCAGTCCAAGAGATCGTAAGCCTTCTCCATATCAAGCTTGATGGCTATGCTTCCCCCCTCGATGGGAACTTCATGCATGTTATCATCTCCTGGGCAAGGAGGATATTGTTAGTGATATTCCGCCCTGGGACGAAGCCATTTTGTTCCTCGAAGATAATCTTGGGGGGGGGGGAGGTGGGACATACGGGTGTCGAATATCTTAGAGATGATTTTCTTAGCGAAGGTGAATAGGCTGATCGGGTAAAAATCTTTGAAGGTCTCCGGATTTTCTTTTTTTGGGATAAGGATAAGATTAGCTCGAGATAGGGATTTAGGATAGCTAGCACCTTGAAAGAAAGCAATCGCGGCTTCGATCACGTCAGTCTGAATGATGTTCCAGCAGGACCGAAAGAAAACCTCGAAGAATCCGTCCGGACCAGGGGTGCTGTGTTCATCCAGGGCCCAGACCGCAGACTTGACTTCATCCGCGGATGGAGGGATTAATAGCTGATCATTGTCCCGCTCTTCGATAATAAGAGGGACCTTGGCCAGGAAGGTCTCATCCTTGACTACGGTGTCTTTGGTGAAGAGATTGGAGTAGAAGTTGGCGGCTGCCGTCTGGATGCTCCGCTGATCTTTGAGGAGCGTGTCATTCTCGTCAGAGATTTGATGAAGGGTGAGTTGATGCCTGCGGCCCCTAACGCCGGCCTGGAAGAAGGCCGAGTTGTTGTCGTCTTCGGTGTCCCAGGTCAACCTGGCTTTCTGCTTCTAAAATTTTGTCTCCACTTTCATACGGGATTTGAGGATAGCCTTGGTAAGGTTTAGCGTGGCTCGGGCCTCAGGGGAGCGATCCGAAGTGAACCTAGTCTTGGTACGATTGATGTCATCCTCCGCTGCCTTAATCTCTTGGAAGATGTTGCCAAACGTAGATTTGCTCCAAGAGGTGAGGGCGCTCCTGGTAGCCTTAAGTTTTATGGCCACTCTAATGAGGGGTCTGGGTTGTCCGCCGACTTCCAGGCATTGGCAACAGTATTCTGGAATTGGGGGTGATGTCTCTAGAAGTCCAGGAATCTGAAAGGTTTTTTAATAGGGTTGGGATTGTTGCTGACCTCAATAAGGAGTGGTAAGTGGTCTGATTCGGTAGAGTTGAGGTGGGAGAGGTTGGATATGAGGTTCATGTCAGACCACCTGTTGTCCACATGGGCACAGTCCAGGCAGGAGTATTGGCGATGATCTCCTTCTTGCATGTTGTACCAGGTGAAGGTGTTACCTGAGTAGGGGAGGGGGTGTAAGTTAGCTTAAAACATGAAGGAGTTGAAGTCGTTCATAGCTGGTTGGTGGGGAGGGCAACCTTTCGACTTTTCCTCGGGTCTCGCGATCGTGTTAAAATCCTCAAGGCAGAGCCACGGAAGGCTGTCGACGGAGCTGCGGGTGTCCAAAAGGGTGTTCCAGAGCTGCTTGCGCTCGATGTAGTCGCTGCTGCCGTGAACAGCAAAAATAAGGGATCAGAAGGAATAAGACGGGTGTTCCACCCAGCAGAAAAGTGCCTGGTCGGTATCGAGGACTGTACCGAAAAGTCAATCATCGGAGAAGAGAATCCAGATGTTGTGACACCCAGCAATGGCATTCGAAAAGCCGACCTGAAGTTGAATGGCTTTGAGTTTTCTCTGGGGGATTTTGGGTTCGATGATAACAATAATGTCTATCCGGTGGATTTTGATAGGGAAGATCAATCTCCTCATGGTAGGTTTATTGGCCAGTCCTCTGACATTCCAGGCTAGGATGTTGACCATTAGCAGGATTACGGTTGGGGTGGGGTTGAGCTTGATGGCTGACCTGGTGGTCATGGCAGATGGCTCTTGAACTTGTTTATTTTTCTTCTTGTTTTGTTGTGTTTTGGGCCCCTTGTGGGTTGCTGCATGGGTTGCTACCGTCATTTCACGGTGGTCTTGGGCTTCGCTACCTGTGACGGATTCCGGTGGGTTGACGAGTTCTGTTTCAATCTCGACAAGCACGCTGAGGGGGTTGTTGGGGTTCAAGAAGTCGGCCTACTGATATTGTCGGATCCTTTACTCATAATCTGGGCCTAAGGACTGCACGGCCTCGACCAGAAGAGTGGAGGTGGGTGAATCAACTGGCTCAGGGTAGGAAACCTGTGCCAACTGGTTCTCCTCAGAGGGGACCGAGGCGCCAACGTCCGGGGTAATGACGTTCTCAGCACCTTCTTCTAACGTGGTTTTCTCGGGGAGGGGGTCATCTGTCGCTAAAGATATGCTGAAGGTCTCGAATTTATTGAGGAGTGAGATGTATGTTGGCGGTGCTACCTCGACCGAAGGGGGGAGGTGGTTGATACAACTGGAGAAGGTAGGGTGATCAGCGTTGACTGGGTGTCCCCGGAAGAACCTAATGTGGCAACTGTTGTGGCTACAACGATCTCTGTACCGTCATCGAGCGGTGACATGTCAGGAAGGAGGTTTGCTTGATCTTCTGCCGCTTGAGATGGGCCGAGGATCTCGAATCTGTTGAGAAGGGTGATGCATGTTGGCTTATTTGGGACCGATCCAATCTTCGACATGGAAGGAGTGCGAGGGCTGGGGGAGCAGTCGCTGTCTGCAAAGTAGGAGTAGGAATTGGAAAGAGGAAGGATAGGTCCTGAGGTTGGGATTTGTGTCGCCCTCAGGATTTGGGTCCTTTTCGGTGCTTTCTTCTTGAGCTCTGGATGTTTCTAGAAACAGTGCTTCGAGAGATGACCTCTGATCTGGCAATGCTTGTAGAAGCTTATGTTCTTGTCGT
>JANAVB010039212.1:12019422-12081231 GCA_029216955.1 Iris pallida
TTTTGTAGTTTCTTTCTATATATTCTCTCATCTACTCTCAATTCCCATATGCAGTTTTACACGAAAATTGTGGATTACAAACGTACATAGCTCGGAAAAACCTAATTTAGAAAAATGTCAGAAATCCTAAATCACAAAATTAAAAAATTAAAAACCCTAAGATCAAATGCTTAGAGATGGAGATGGCACGAGGAATGTGTAGAGATTTCACCTTCTTTGGGATCGGGTGAAGATCAAATGAGAGAGAGAGAGACTTTCTTTCTTTCGAAATTTCTAATTAAACCGGTCCTAACTTTTCTTTCTATTCGTACATGATCTTTAAGAGAGCAAGGGCTTTTTCGTCTTTTTATCTTTGCTGTTAACGTCGTTAGGGTACTAAGTAGTCTAATTATAGTTGAGGTATCAATCTGTTACCAAAAAAAGTTTAGGGTATTAACTTGAAAAAGTGGGATAGTTGAGGGTAGCAATAAGCAATTAAGCCTATATATTATATATTTTGAGCCTTGATTAATAAAATGAGCCTTGATTAATAAATGAGGGGGTCTTCTTAAAAAAAAATAAAAAATAAAATTATATATATATATATATATATATATATATATATATATATATATATATATATATATATATATATATATATATATATATATATATGGCCGGCTTTTGGGCGTAGATCCCGCTGGTTGGAGCAGGCCCGATCCACGAGGCTCCCCCTCCTGCGCCCAGGCGGAGGTCGGCCGCCGTCCGGTCCCCCCCTCCCCGCCTCGAGCCCCCACTTCTCCCTGGCCTCCTTGGCCCCGGTGGCTGGCCGGGCCTCCCTCGGACTCTCTTCCAGTGGGGAGCCACTTACCCCTCGCTGCCGCCGGCCGGCGCTTGCCTGGCGTGCGGAGGACCCCCTCCCTTCCTCTCTCCGCATCGACGCTTCCACCGTCCAAGGCGTCGAAGGAGCCGCCGGGCTCAGCGCCCTCGGCCAGCCCCGGATCCCTCTCTTCTCGGCCCAGGCCCTCCCCCCAGTGGTCCCCCCCGACGCCCTGGCCCTCCCCCCCGTGATATTCCTCCGGCAGTCGGCTCCGCCGCTGCGCCGCTCCTCCCAGTGGCCGCAGTCCCACCTTCCGTTCCTCCTGCGCTAGGCGCCCCCGCGGCCCCGGAGCCCAGCCCCGCCCCGCCGGAGTTCGTCCCCGTTCCCTTCGGATCCTCCGACGGATTCGGGTTTTGCGGCCCCGCCGGCCGAGGAGTCCTCCGCCCAACCAGGCGCCTTTCTCCTGGAGCCTCCCTCTCTCCCTTCCCCTCCGGCACCTCCCTCCGCCGCGGCAGAGAGCCTCCTCCCCGTCTTTGCAGCAGACCCCTCCGCCTCCTCTCCGTCTCCCTCTTTCCCGGCCGGCGCTTACTGGCAACACCCGGCCTACACGAGGTGGGTCTGGATCTCCGCCCATCCCCAGGCGGAGGCGGTCCTACTCTCTTTGGGAGTGAGTCGCTACCCCCTAGCGCTCTCGACGGCGGCGCTCCTGCCTCGTCGTTCTGGCTGCAGCGGCTTCCCCCTCCGGCCGTTCCTGCCTCCGTGGCCCCCGCGGATCAGCTATCTCCCCCTCCTTCTCGTCGGTCCCCCTCCTCGGACCTGGCCCCGGACCCTGCTCCTTCCGGAGGATCCCTCCTCCAGCGGCCCCTTTTCTCCGCCCCCTTGGCGACCCAGAGATCCACCGCCTCAGTCCCTTCTCCCGGCGTCGCTCCTTCCCCCTCGTCCAGCCGTGGCCTTGCCCGCCTGTGGCCTGCGATGATCGCCAGCGGCGATTGGCGTCTCCATCCCCCTCTCGGCGTCGTGGCCCCCCGGTCCGGCCTCGTAGCTCCCTCCCCGGCGGCTGTCTCGTTTCGGCGTCACGCTCCGGTCCAGCGCGCGGGGGCTTCGAGGCGCCCCTTCGGGACCCGCGTCCCCTCGGGCACCGCCCCAACCCCTTTGGGTTCCACGCTCTCCCACGCGCACGGAGCAGGCCTAGGGCCCCGCGATGGCTGCCACGTGCCCCCCCTGGGGCAGCGTGTGGATTTCTTTTTCTTTGTTGTGTTTTGTCCGTGCATGGGTTTTCGAATTTTTTCGAAATTTCGTTTTCGAAATTTCGAAATTTTTCGTTTTCACCGAGCAGCGGTCTTTCTTTCTCTTCTTGTCCGGGCCCTTTGGTTTCTTTGGCCCGACCTGTTTGTGTTGCTCATTGTCCGGGCCCTTTTGTCTCATTGGCCCGGCCTGTTTGTGTTGCTCGTTATGAGCCCTCTCCTTTTTCAATAAATAGTCCTTCGGTTAAAAATATATATATATATATATATATATATATATATATATATATATATATATATATACTAATTAAAAAAAAATATATATACTAATTATGAACATTTATGCATGGATTCTATGATACATGTATCACAAATCCCCAAAACTAAGATAAAACCCAAAATAGGCTATGGTACACATGGCTCCGATTATGATACTAGAAGCCACATGACACATCGATACATTCCCCCACTTCGAAATTCATATGTAAATGTGATAAATAGGTGTTAGAACACTATTTGAACCATTGAAGCACATTTACAGCACATTTACATATATATATATATATATATATATATATATATATATTATATATATATATATATATATATATATATAAAAATATATATATATATATATATATATATATATATATATATATATATAATATATATATATATATATATATCTATATATATATATATATATATATTTTATATCACAAATCCCCAAAACAAAGATAAAACCCAAAATAGGTTATGGTACACATGGCTCTAATTATGATACTAGAAGCCACATGACACTTGGATACATTCCCCTACTTGCAAATTCATATGTAAATGTGATAAATAGATGTTAGAACACTATTTGAACCATTAGAAGCATATTTACATAGGAATTACCAAAATTAGACAAATGTATCCCAATGTATCATGACACAAACCATCAATATCATAATTAGGACACATGCACACAAATTAGAATAATAGATCTATTCAATTATAAGAAATTGGCACACAAGAGACACAATTACACAAATCCCCAATTCTAACCATGTATATCATGGCGTACCATGACACGATCTCTACATATCCAATTGTGTACATAATGACACAAGCACAAGCCACTATGACACCAAATTCCGTTTGGGAACAAGTTTCAAACTACTTGGTGGTCAAAATTCGTAATTAACATAAATTGAGCATAGAAATCATCATACTCATGGAGAATCCTAGATATATCGAAATTGAAGGCTTTTAACACCTAGATCTAGCATTAGAGAGTCAATTTCACCTATGGAAGGGTTCCTATGGGTCCAATTGGTATTCCTAACCATGAAATTGGTGAAGAATAGAGAATTACCCAACTTGTGTGTTCCTCCTTTGGAGAACTCTGAATTTGGACACGAGGAAGTCGAATCGAACATGGTCCTCCTTGCTTGGACTCCTCCTCTAGCTTTCCCTTGTGCTCTAAACCTCTAGTTCTCTAGTGGAAGAAGAAAGAATGGTATGGTGGAGAATTGATGTTGGAATTCTAAATCTAGATCTAGAAATGATAGAGAATGAAGTAAACGAATGGAGAGAAGTTTGGAGAAGAAGTAAGAAGCTTATTGAAGGAAATTTAATTGGAATGTTCCACTAGTGGTCTACATGTCATCTAACTAATCCAATGGAATATTCTATTCATGACACTAACTGTAATTAATTATAATTAACTAATATTTTAACTAACACTAACTGATAATAACTATATCAATAGCGATATGCAAAATTATCAAAGTACCCCAAATATGAAAAGTGGTGGTTACACTTGCACTCCCGATCATTGTCTGATAGTGGCTGATAACACACGATCTCAGGATTTCGTTCTCTCCTAAATACTTCTATCCACTTGAGTTGCTTATATTAACCCTACATTTGTCTGGAATCATATGTCATGGTCACATGATCATTCTCTTATATGTCATACCTCGGTACGTGTACCCTAAGTATGAATCAACATCGGCTCATAGTATCCTAGATCTAGATACATCTTTAGTGTAATGCATCAAGCAACCAATTATTGTACCGTGCTAATATTATTGTCTAATTATCAAGACTGTGCTAGAAACATGAATTTACTGACATTTGACACATACATTACACTAAAATAGTTATTTTCTAACGACTATGAGCATTAGTAAAAAAAATTCCTAATATTTTTTTACCGTTGGTATTTGGGTGTGGGAAATTTTCCTAACGGTAAAAAACAGTTGGTAAATAAAATTCCCTAACGGTAAAAAACCGTTGGTAAGTAAAATTTCCTAATAGTAAAAACTATAGGTAATGGTAAAATCATAATGCTTATAACTGTTGGTAATTGTAAGCATGATCATTAAATCTATAATACTGTTATACTTCTTTGTTCGCCTAACATGTACTTGTAGACAAGCATTAAGCATGATCAAACCATGACATATGTAATAAAGAATTAATGATGGGCCAAACACGGCATTGTACAAGAAGATTTTTCTAAACCGTCCAACGACCAATCCGAGGCCTCGCACTCGGGGAATCCGCTGCCCGGTCAACGGACATGGTCGAGGGGGTAGCATCCCCCGTGGAGATTGGGGACAAAACCCCCGAAAGGTATTCAAACTTCCAGATCTGTCAATCCTTCGACAACTACCGTCAAAGAAAAAAGCGTCATCAAGTGCTCTTGGTTTTTATATTTTGTTCTGTATTTTATCTTTCTTTTATAGGGCAAAATGTGCATTGGGTCGTATTGGCACTAGGAATCTTAAACCCTAACACAATCTATAAACCAGTCCGCTCAAGTCAGCCTGAACCCAAACCAGAAATATTCTGGAAATGAGGTGACCGATCTCAGACCGAGTTCTGCCTGAACTCGGTCCCCCTGACATAGTTTGCTATTTTACCTCATGGCAACCAGGCTCTAACGTTCGAATTTATGAATGTTAGGGTACCGAACTCTGCCCGAGTTCGATCCCCAATAAACCTGTAAACAACTATGGGTTTTTACTAATTTAACTCACTCATTCACTTTTATATCCTCTACCATCTAAGCTATAAACCTTCTCCATTTCCAAGATCAACTCCCAGCCTTCTAGTGCCAACGCGGTTCCAATTTTAGAAGTTTGATCGAGTTGTAAAGCTTGGATTTTAAAGTGTTCTCTCTATACTTGTTGTTGTAAAGTTATGAGTCCTTCGTATTAAAGCTTGTGGTTGAAGTCATCGTGCCCTTCGGATAAAAGCACGAGGTTGTAAGAAGTCGGCGTGTCCTTTGGCTTAAAGTACGTGGTTTAACTGCTATTTCAAATAGTGAATTAAAAACCAAGCTAGAGTACTCGAGACTGGACTAGTCCACTCAGAGGAAAATAGGTATAAATCTCGGTGTTTGCATTTGCTTTTCTGAACTTATTTACTTTACGCATTTATTTATATATTGCCTGCTTCACATTAATTTGATTAGTGCCTTAAAATATTTTAGAGGTGATTATCATTCCGATGCACACACATGCACTCTATTCACCCCCCTTCTAGAGGTGCTCAACGTTCCTACAATTGGTATCAGAGCAAGGACTCAATTAATTTGCTTAACATCCTTAGAGTAGATCCTTATTATCAGTTGTTACCCTCTTATTCTAATTTCCTATAATTGCTATCAGAGCGAGTTATACTTATACATAACACTATAGAGAGTATATATGGAAGACGTGAAATCAATATTCATAGGTATAGGGCAATCTACAAATAGAGTTCCGCTATTTGATGGAACAAACTACACATTGGAAGACACGGATGAGCTTCTTTCTTAAATCGCTTGACTTTAATCTCTGGTTAATTGTCATAGATGGTTACAAAAAATCAGATAGAATATTGTTTGATAGTATTCTTATAGACAAGCCCCATGATAGGTACACTGATATAGAAAAAATAATCCAGTCTTGATGCTAGGGCTGTAAATGCTTTATTTTGAGGTATGGATAGTACTGAGTTTAATAGAGTATCTACCTACAACACTTCACACGAGATATGGAAACTTCTTGAGGTAACTCTTTAATGAAGGTACCTCTCAAGTGAAGGAGTCCAAGATTATCAGGCTTACACAATAATATGAGGCTTTCAGAATGAAGCCCGATGAGACCACTACACAAATGTTTACACGTTTTCTTGATATTATTAATCCTCGTGCTTCTTTTGGAAAGGAATATAAAAATCATAAAAAGATTCGTAAGATACTTCGGGACCCACCAAGAACTGGAACCCTAAGGCGACTGTAATTATTGAAGGAAACGATCTTACAATCATGTCTCTTGAAACACTGATGGAAAAGTTGATGACGCACGAACTTGATCTCAACGAATTCGAAGAATCAACTCACAAGAAAAAGAACAAGGCACTCAGGGCATATCATAAAAGAGCTTCTGACGATACATCTAAAGATAATGAAACAGACGATGATGATCTGGCACTAATTTCTGAGAAATTCAATAAATTTCTAAAGTATGAAAAGTCATATCGCAAGACGAAGAAAGAACTTGAAGAAGAACCAATATTCTACAACTACAGAAGTCCAAGTCACATGCAAAAGGATTGTCCCAAAAGTGAAAAAGGATAATCGATGTGAACGATCGAACAAAAGAAAGACATCATCTCGCAAATACGCTAACACGAGCATATGTTGTGAAAGCGAAGAAAGCAACTCAGAAGAAGAAGAAAGCCCTCATCAATCTGCAAATATATGCTTAATGATATTATCCAACGAGGTACATAATAATCCTCTTTTTGACGAGAATGAATTTTCTTATAATGAATTATCTGATGCTTTCCATGATTTATTTGCTGATTATAAGAAGGTTCTAGATAAGTATAACAAGCAAGAAAGGATATTTTATCATATAAGCTTGAGAATGAAAAGCTTACTTGCTTATTGAATAATTATAGAGTTACTTCTACTTCTGATAAATCTGTTGAGATCTCCACACTTGAGTTAGATTGTATGAGGCACTGGAATGCATTGAAAAATGTACTCAAGAAAATGCTAAACTTAAGAAGGAATTAGAATCAGAAAAGGAAAAGTACTCTATAGCTGCACGTTGAGTTGATACACTTACTGCCAAACACGATGATCTTATTGTTAACTCTAAAAAGTTAGAGGTAAGATTGGGTAAACAAGTTGTTCAACCAAAGACCCAGTCAAACACAAGGCATGTGATGCAACCTAAGGTCACTATCAAGAAATCCTTTCAAAAAGGATCTCGCACAGCTAAGGTTAAACATAACCATGCTTTTTATTTCAATCAACCACACAAGTCATATCACACCACATCAAGTTCTCATATTGCTGCATCGAGCACTAATGCTAATGCTCTGTGTCATTATTGTGGTATGAATGGACACATTTCTATTCATTGTCAGATTAGAAAGATGGCTGATATAAATATGTTTACTTGGGTTCCCAAAGCTAACCAATGTGGATCCAAGTTTACTTGAATACCAAAGTACTCGCCTAATATTGTAGGTAGAGCATCCTATGCTAAGCCATATAACAATGGACCATGTTGGCGATTGTAAATCTACAAAGGTCATCTTCCAAGCAATTACATCAACATAAGTGTGGCCACTACAGCCACTTTGGTAACATGCTTCCTAAATATCTTTTAATATTTAGCATGTTTTAATGAATATCTAGCTCTCATTTGATATTATTTAATTGATTTGCCTTTAATTGTAATTTTGAGAGAAGATGTTTATTTGCATATGACTAGATATGGATTTTTGTTCTTGTTACCACCATACTTATTATGCACACTTATATTATATATTTATCTCTATAGTGCACTATGAAAATTTTTTGAAAAACAAATTTTAGTATCTTGATCTTGATGATTTTCTTTGCTCATTCTTTGGATATTTACTATCTTTGTTACCCAATAATTTTGTAGCATATATGGATATATGTAATTGATATTTCTTATATCTTATACCTTGTGCTACAATGGTTTGAGATTTTCCAAGTCCAAAGAATATACTTGATTTCATATTGCATAAATTCCTTTTAATCTTCGTTTATTAAAGTTGAGATTATTTTTGGGTACAGGCCGAAAGGTTCCTTCCGTCAACAAGACGTAAAAGCCTAAGCGACATAGTGCCAAGTATCTTCGGACTACCGCTAATTGGAAACCGGCCCCTACAGCTAATCCAAGATCGAATTTGCAATTGTTGTCTGATGGACTTTGAACTTTAACTTTGATGGATAATATTAATGATAATATTTTCACAAAAGGTAACATACATTGATCTTCTACAGGTTATATATATATATATATATATATATATATATATATATATATATATATATATATATATATATATATATATATATATGCTTATTTGAATTTTTTTAATTGTATATATATTTTGATTGTTCACTTTTAAGCGTTTATTTATTGGATATTTTTTTTACTTGCCTAAAAAAGCTGATACTTGTTTTCATCTTGAACTTTATATACATTGATCAAAGGGAAGAAAGATGCATATCTCGGATATCCCTTATATCTCATGATTATTTATTTTATCTATTTTATGCATATGAATGTTTTTGAACTAGATATGCATATTTTAATGGGAAGCAAATTAATTATTTCAATTCATTTATACCCTTAATATGTGGTATACCTAGTTCATCATGGACATATATTCTTTTATTTAAATATCTTGTTGACTTGTTCATGATATTTGGATTTATATGGGATTTATGAGAGAATATATCATTATTATTATTATTTTTTTCTTGATTCTTCCATTTTCGTGGGTTTATAAAGTTAGTTCTTATATTATCTTGATTTTCTTACCTTGATAATTATTGAGCTATTATTATTTTTGGCTTTTCTTATTGATGTTTTATCTCAAAGTTCATATTATTTATATCTAGACTAGTCATACTTTGCGGGGGAGCATTCAAGTCGTCTGAATTTCTCATTCTCAAGTATTTTATCTTTATTACCTTCTTGTTTATCTAATGGATATTCATATCTCATGCTAAGGTAATTGAGTTCAAATGCATGAACTTGGGTAATTAGATAGATTGTAGTATATCTATTCTGATTTTTTCAATGATTATACTCTTTATTGAAGTGATTCACCAATTTGTATGGGAAAAGTGTGAATCATATTTTTTGTGATAATTGTTAAAAGTCTTATTATATTGTTTGATATGTTATTGGTATATATTAGATCTGCGAATTTCTAATCCTCATGGATTATTTATGACCAATGATTGATTTTTAATATATTTGTATCTACTTTTTATTAAAATCCTTTGTTGGTCTCTTTTAAAACTAGCTATATTTTTCATCAGATTTTGGTTTGAACCCTGATCGTTGTTCATAATTATTTCTTCCTTTCTTCTGTTATGATTGCCTGTATTTTATATCTAATTACGGGGGAGCTTATTTTTGGTCATATCAACGGAGGAGAAATAAGTTTAAGTGAGAACACGAAATTATAGTAATATATGTTTATTAGTGATCCATGCATCTATCGTATCCATCTTAAACTTAATCGATTTGCCATAATAAAAAATGGGGAGATTGTTATCACAATGATTATATCATATTGTTTAATATGGTTAATCAATTAAGTTTAACATAATGATGTCACTAATATTCCTGTAATCACTATCATGTTGCCAATTAAACTTAGCATTATTTTACTATTTATTAAATTTATCATACAGTTATGTTGCTTTGTTCGCCTAACATGTACTTGCAGACAAGCTATAAGCGTGATCAAACCAGGACATATGCAATAAAAAATTAATGATGGGCCAAAGACGGCATTACACAAGAAGATTTCTCTGAACTGTCCAATGACCTATCCGAGGCCTCGTACTCGGGATTTTCGCTGTCCGGTCAGCGGACAGGGGTCGAGGGGGCAGCTTCTCCCATGGGGGTTCAGGGGCTAAGCCCCTGAAAGGTATTCATATTTCCAGATCAGTTAATCTTTGGACAACTGTCGTCAAAGAAAAATACGTCATCACGTACTATTGGTTTTTATATTTTGTTCTGTATTTTATCTTTCTTTTATAGGACAGAATGTGCATTAGGTCGTGTTGGCACTAGGAATCTTAAACCCTAACCCAATCTACAAACCAGTCAACTCAAGTCAGCCTGAACCCAAACCAGAAATATTTAATAAGGTGACCGAACTCGGGCCGAGTTCTGCCCGAACTCGATCCCCTGACCTAGTTTGCTATTTTCCCTCTTAGACACCAGGCTCTAATGTTCGAATTTATGAATGTTAGGGTACCGAACGCTGCCCGAGTTTAATCCTATGTAAACATATAAATAGCTACGGGTTTTCCCTATTTTACCTCACTCATTCACTTTTATATCGTCTACCATCTAAGCTATAAACCTTCTACATTCCCAAGATCAACTTCCAGCCTTCTAATGCCAATACGGTTCCAATTTTAGAAGTCTAATCGAGTTGTAAAACTTGGATTTCAAAGTGTTGTCTCTACACTTATTGTTATGAATGTAGAAGCATGAAAAAGAATAGTAAATCATATGCGGCCTAGATTCAGCATGCGACTCAAAAGCTTAAAGAAATTTATGCGGCTCAGAAAGTCCCAAAGAGCCGCATGCGGCTCAGGAATCTTATGCGGCTCAGGAAAGAGCCACATGGCCTCATACGGCTCAAAACAGGCCGATTACAGCTGTCCATAATTGCTCCCTGCAGCTGGCCATTAAATGCTCTGACATAAAGCGACAGTTCTGACGGCTCTGACATAATGAAGAGACGCGTCACGCTCATCAAAAGACGAAAAATCTCTGAGATAGCTGGTACAGTTCACAAAGTCCAAGGAAGTTCTTTATGTGGACCGCCTAAGCCACCCTTATGCGATTCAGTTGGAGGCCACCCTCATGCGGCTCGGCTGTGGGGGCCACCCTTATACGGTTCAGTTGGGGGGGCACCCTTATGCGGCTCGGTTGTGAGACGATCCTCATGCGGCTCGGCTGTGGGGGCCACCCTTATGCGGTTCCGTTGGGGGGCAACCATTATGCGGCTCGGTTGTGAGGCTACCCTCATGCGGCTCGGCTGTGGGGGCTACCCTTATGCTGTTCAGTTGGGGGGCGACCCTCATGCGGCTCGGTTGTGGGGCCACCCTCATGTGGCTCGGTTGTGAGGCCATCCTCATGCGGCTCAGTTGTGAGACCATCCTCATGCGGTTCGGTTGTGAGGCCACCCTCATGTGGTTCGGTTGTGAGGCCATCCTTATGCGGCTCGGTTATGGGGCCACCCTCATGCGGCTCGGTTGTGAGTCTATCCTCATGCGGCTCGGTTGTAAGGCCATCCTCACGTGGCTCAGTTGTGAGGTCATCCCCATACTGCTCGATTTTGAGGCTACTTCATGCGGCTAAATTAGCAGACCACACTCATGCGGCTCTGCTAGGATGCCTCTTTCATGCGTCTCGCAGCATAAATGGCAGTTGGGACACGTGGCAGAAGATTGACTAAGACTTATCCACTCAAATTTATTGCAACCAACAAATCATAACAATACAGATTTATTGCAACCAACGCAGCAGCCCAGATTGATTTCCAACAAACAGATCCAGGTTAATCTTAACCAATCCCCAACCGCCCACTTTTTAAAGCAAAGTTTCTGTACACCCCACCCATCACAAATTCCTATAAATAGCAAGGTGTTATTCCCTTACAAAGACACACAGAGCCCGAGCATAGAGACTAGCAATCCCCACACACACAGATAGCATTTCCTCGCCTGAGGAGAAGCTATGTCCGATCGTCCAAGGAGTAAGGCAGAGTTGATAGCACTCTCCCGAGCCTCTACCGTCACCCCCAGAAAAACTAAAAAATTGTACTTAGATTGCCTTTCCTAGGTTTTGTTCCTTGGCTCTCTTTGTACGAGCGAGTTTGTATTGTGAATTAAAAGTTCAGTCCTCCCATAAAACTGTTCTGTTCTTTTCTAATCAATGGCAAACACGATGGCGACTCTGCTAGGGACTAACTTCTCCACTGCTGAGAAGTTGGTGACGCAATCGGACGCAGCCAAGCTTGTCTCCATGCAACAGATGCTAGTTGTTCGCTTCGCCCAGCAGGCGTTTGAAGAAATGCTCTCCGACGGGAGCGCTGGCCCGGTCCAGAAGCGAGCCGGTACGAAGAAGGCCCACAGGAAGTGGAGTCCCAAATCATTTGCTCCTCCCCAAGCTCTGGAAGAAATGTTCTCTGCTGTCCAAGACGGCGGAGAAGACTCTCATGCGGTCCCACTTCATACCATAGAGGACTCTACTGTCCCCAAGTCCGACAGAGGAAAATACTACGATGCTGGACTTGCAGGGGCAAAGAGGGACTCTATGCGGTCCAGGAAGAAGCCGCATAAGGGCGCCAGCCGCATGAAGACTCATGCGACCACAAAAGCCAGCCGCATGTAGAAGGCTCATGCGGCCAAAACTTCCAGCCGCATGGAAAAGGCTCATGCGGCCAAGACTTCCAGCCGCATGGAGGAGGCTCATGCGGCCACGACTTCCAGCCGCATACAGAAGGTTCATGCGGCCACAGCTTCCAGTCGCATGCGAACTGCTCAAGCGGCCACAAAAGCCAGCCGCATGCAGATTGCTTATGCGGCCACAAATGCCAGCCGCATACAGACAGCTTATGCGGCCACCAATCCCAGCCGTAGACTATCTGCTCCATGCGGCTCGGGTTCAGTCTTTGACCACCTTTCATGCGGTCCTGACATCAGAGGCTCTCAGGAGCATGTGCCAGACTCTGTGACGCACAACTTGGACTCTTCCTACTATGCACTCTCAGGTGCTAGAGGGAAAAAGTCTAGGACAGCGCGGGCTCATCGAACTCAGTCAGATGTCCCAACTTCTGACCATCAGGGCGTCCCGCTGACTATTACGCAGGCCTCTGATGGAAAGTTGTACAAAACTATCCGTGTCCAGCCCCCGGCGGCCAACGGACGGGATATTTATCAAGAATCTCCCAACAACGATCAGGGGCAAGTACTCTTACTAGCCCCACATCAGGGAGCAGGCAGGATGCCAACACACTCGTGTACTCGGGACTCCCGGGCCCACAAAATGAGTGACTTGCGTGATATGATTCTTCACAAGCGCAAGAAAAGAGAAAAAAGCTTGGTGTACAGAGAGTCCTTTCATGGACATCTCTGTACTCATGTCATTGTCAACTACTGCTGCAGCAGGGCGACAGTACAAGAGGACCGGCAGTCCGTCTTTCAACGACTGCAGCATACAGGATCGTTCCTACAACAAAGCTTAGGAGACGAGACGCTTCATGTCGCCTCCTGCAATTCTGCTCAGAAGATCCCTACCGGTAAGGCGGGGAAGAAGATAAATGTCTCCAACCCAACGATCTCAACTAGCGTGGCCAGGAAACTCGCATCCAAGCGGCTATCCACAACCACCTCAGGAGGAGTTTACCAGGGTACCCGCTCAAAGACAAAATCTTCAACACTGGAGGATTCGTCTACTGTACCTCAGGGGGTAGCCGAAGCTGGGAGTAACACCCCTCGGAATATCCATGACAACCCGGTGTTCCAAGAAGATGAGCCTGGGGAGACAATTCCCCAAACAGATGCAACGGACCCAGATGTCCATGGGTCCCAAGATGAAGCAACCTCCGATGCAGGGGGTAGCACTTCCTCCGAGTCCGAACCGGAGGAGAACATTCCTACATATCCCGACGACTTCTTCATTCGGGGGTATGATTCGGAGAGCACATCCTCCACAGTTCCTTCCACTGTTTCCCGTGTGAGAACAGTATTTATGACTGAGAATGACCAGGACGGTCCCAGTGACCGGCAGTGCTTCGACACTCTTGAGGCCATACTTTACACCTTAGTGAAGTCGGTGGAAGAAATCAAGGCGGCCCTACCAACTCTTCAAGGAAGGACGTCTGGTCAGACAAGTTTGGGTCCCGCCGTCAATGCGGACTCGAACAAAACTGCACCAACCCCGGGTAACAATTCGCCCGGAATGACGGCTCCCAGTGCTGTAGACGAGGCTAGGGAGGCAAGAAGAGAAGTCCAGGAGCTCCGTGCGATATTCCACACACGAGAATACTCTCAGGACTTGAAGATACGATAACCGTATCCCGCTGCATGGAGGGATGTCCCATTCTCTCCGCGGTACAAGCCGTTCAACATCAACCCCGACGATGGAAAGACCTCTGCAAGCCGGTACTTAACCTACTTTGAGGTCACAATAGACCACTTGTCGTACGATGATGCGATCCTCACACGATTATTCGTCGGGGCATTGGAGGGGGTAGCATTTGTTTGGTACCGTAATCTGTCGGACAACTGCATCCATTCCTTCACCGGCTTCAAAAACATGTTTCTTGAAAGGTTCTACGAGGTAGGACAAGATGTGACAATGTCCACCCTCATGGACGTTGTTCAAGGTGAGAAGGAGCTGAAAAGGAACTATATTAAGCGGTTTTGTCAAACCGTGATGAAATTGCCCCCTGGAAATCCAGATTCTTCCTTGATTGAAATCTGTCAAAAGAGGCTGCTTCCCACACTCAGCCTCTAGATGGGCGAAAGTCAGTTCAAGGACTGGAAGACATTCATCATCAGCGCCACTAGCGCAGAACACAAGTTGAAGAAAGCTCGCCAACTGGGATTACACATCTCGAAAGGAGAGGACAAGGTAAAATGCCCTAATGCTAATAACAACAACGGTGGTAATTCCTCCAACAACCGAGACAACAAGGGCAAACAGGCTATGGTGTCCGACACAGCCCCGAAGCCCGAACCGAAGCTGGCAGAGAAGCAGTTGCCGCAGATGACTTACTCCTTCGAAGACAGCCATATCAAGCCCATCCTTGAAATGCTCGTACAAGGAGATCGAATTCAGCTCCCTCCTCCAAGGCGTGAACGTCGGCCTATAGAGATGGAGAGCCCAAAGTACTGCCACTACCACTGCTACGTCCATCATGCTACTCAAGACTGCTTCCAACTGAAGCGGTACATCCAGAACCTGATCGACTCTAAGGCTTTGGCCATCGATTTTGAGGAGGTAACTTTGTCGGCCAATATGGTGTCTGTCCAATTCGACAGCTTTCCTCCGACGAAGACTCAAGATGGAGTAGTACCCGTCCCCCGGGCAAAGATGGAGGTCGCCAATCTTCCACCTCCCCGAGACCAAGCTACTGGTCTAATGTCCCTCACCACATCACGAGGGGAGGTCATGTAGGTCCATCTGGACCTGGCACCTGAAGTGACTCAGCCAGTACCACCCTCCACCGACAAGAAGAAGGGTGGAAAAGTTAAGTCCTGCCGCATAATCTCGGCTGACATCGAAGAAGTGACAGCTGTCGTTACTCGGTCCGGTGCACAATCTCAACCCGCACCGGGTAACTCGGCTGAAGATCGTCAGCCAGCCACTACTGATGCCCCAGGACCTTCTCAGCCTCCGCTGGCTGACAAGTCCAAGCCGAAGGAGACCCGCTTCGACAAGCCGCTCCGGAGAGACACTCCTCACGGGCTGGAGAAGCCCTACAATTTTGACATTTTGGCACAACTGGCCAACACACCGGCCAAATTGTCATTATACAAGCTCCTGAGACTTTCCAAGGATGTTTGCGTCGCCCTGAGTGACGCGCTTCCAAATGCTGATGCTTATCTGGCTCAAGTCAAGCTGACAGAGGAGAGCTCGCCAGCAGATGCCCAGGACAGTGCTTGTACCGGTGAAATGCCCAATATCGTGTTCACTCTACAGCACATGCTTATCAAGACCAACTTACACGATCGCCCTCTGTATTACACTGGATACGTCGGCGACGTCAAGGTGGATAGGATGCACATTTATCCCGATTCTTCGATAAGCATCATTCCGAAGAGCTTGCTTCACCATCTGCGCATCCCTATGCATCAGCTGACTCCTACAAGCACCGCCATCAGCAGTTTCAATTCCGGGAGAAGCTATCCCATCGGAAAGATTCGCTTGAAGTGCCAAATTGGCGACCTTCAGTCGAAAGCAACCTGCTATGTCATCGACGCTGACACCTCATACAATATTCTTCTGGGGCATCCGTGGATACACGATTATATGATCGTGCCCTCCATATTACACTAGTGCTTCAAGTACGTCGACAAGCACGACTTCGTCAGAACAGAATTCGCTGACATCGATCCCTTCAAAGGGGTCGAATCCTACTATTCGGATTCCTGCTGGTACGAAAACTCAAAGAGGCACCTGATCAAGGAGGATGCTCAAGAGCAGACAGAGGCAATTGCAGGACCGGAGGAACCCTTGAGAATCCATCTCCAACCCCACAAACCAGGCAGGACTGTGCCTCTTACAGCCATTTTGCGTAGTTTCCCTGTGCTCACTGCACAAAGGGAGCAGATGACAATTCGACTGCCAAGGTCTGGCCAAGGGACGAGGCCCAATACGGAGCCACTGACGATCAGATTACCAAGGTCTGGCAAACAACAAACAAAAGAGGTTAATCCCTCCGTCAAGCCAATGGTCATTCGTCTTTCTAAGACAAATCGGCAGCCAAGCGATGAGCCAGGGGCCGCTAGCGCACCTATGACCCCACGTCCAACGCCTTCAGGGGAGCCCTTGATGATCAAGCTGCCTAGGTCATCTTCCCAATCTTCAATACAGAGGTTGGCTGAACAAGAGACATGAATAAATCAGCAGCTCAGTACTAAGCCGGGGGTCGCCAATGAGCCAACAACTCTACGCCCGGTGCCATCAGTGGAGCCGCTGATGATCAAACTACCCAGGTCGTCCTCTCAATCTTCATTAATACAGGGGGTAGTTGAAGATGTGCTAGAGCTAGCCAAGTATGTGGCCGTCCATACTGATGTTCCTTCTGCTGATGATGTAATTCCACCGAAAAAGATACCGTACTTTATCAATAAAGGACTATCTTTGAACTACCTCGAGCTTAATAAGCTTCGAATAATGTATGCTATGGAACACGGTATAGGCACCAACCTACACACGCAAGTGACAAATGTCTATGCCATAAATCAAATCACTCCTGTAGAAGGTGCCTGCTTCATAGTCGAGGGAGACGATCATCCAATCATCTTCGGCCGAAAGAATGATCCACAGTCTTTCAGGCCAGAAGAAGTCGATCTCAAATCCGACACTGGAAGACTGCCGCTTTATCTCTATAGCCCCCGTTCCGAATATCTTATACAAAAATAGGGGTACGACATGGAGTCTACACCAGGCTTGAACAACGGCACCGGCCGGCGACTACCTTTGCAGTTACCAGTCCCGACTGGAAAACCTTGGACAAGACCAGACATGGCCTAGGCTATGTTACTCCTGCAACAACTTCCGAGAGCTCGGACGAGGAGTGCGAATGGCATTTCACATTCAACTGGATCGCCCACTTCTAATTCGAATGTCAGCATCAGGGACGTATTCAGGCAAGCTCTGTCTGTCAATATAGCATTTGCTGATGCCTACGAAGAAGACGAAGATGTACCCGAGCTTCTCAAGTTAGAGCCTTGGGTTCAACAGCTAGATACACAGTGGGAGAAACGCTTCGAACTTCGTGAACCTCCCACTGAAGATGAGGTTATGCAAGTTGACCTCGGCGATGAGTCCTCTCCAAAGCCAATCTTCGTCAGCAAAAGCCTGACAGACGAAGAGCGGGAGGCACTTTTGTAATTCGTCAGAGAGTACATTGATGTGTTCGCCTGGAGCTATGAAGACATGCCAGGGCCAAACCCCGAGGTTGCACTTCATAAACTCAATATTCATCCGGACGCAAAGCCGGTCAAGCAACAGCAAAGACGTTTCCGCCCGGACATCATGAATTCTATCGAAGCTGAGGTCAACAAATTGATAGCCAGCGGCTTCATTTGGGAGGAGCAACATCCAGACTGGGTCGCCAATATAGTACCAGTCCTCAAGAAAAATGGAAAGATTCGAATTTGCATCGACTTCCGAAATCTAAACGAAGCATGTCCTAAAGATGAGTTCCGTCTTCCCATCACGGACATCATGATCGACAACACATGTGGCTTTGAGCGCATGTCATTAATGGATGGCTTCTCACGATACAACCAAATCAAGATGTTTTTTGACGACGAAAAGCATACATCATTCCGAACACTGATTGGCATGTACTGTTACACAGTTATTCCCTTCGGTTTAAAGAATGCCGGTACCACATATCAAAGAGCCATGAGTGTCATCTTCAGGGACCACCTGTGTAAGACCGTGGAGTATTATGTTACATCGCTGTCAAAAATTGCTCTAAGTGAGACCATCTGCAGGATCTGAGGACGGTATTCGACCTGATGCGAGCGCACAACTTAAAGATGAATCCTACCAAATCCTTCTTGGACGTATCTAGTAAAAAATTCTTGGGTTTTATCATTACTGCCCAGGGAATTCATATAGATCCAGAGAAGACGAAGGCAATCTGTAACGCCCCAGTCCCAAAATACGTAGGACTAGGAACGTAGACTTGCAAGCTGTATTCATACGAAGTACATGGGCCTCGTATGGATACATAAGCTGTAAAATGCAGTAGAACCATAACTAATCTCATCCACACAAAATAAAAGAATAAAAGATATCATAAAATGATAATGAATTGTCTTAATACAATATGTTGGACAGAGACAAATCCACTACCAACAAGTAAGGAAAGAAATACACGAAAAATGAAATAAGTTCGGCGAGCGAAGCGAAGACGATCCAAGTGCAATCATCCTCGAAGAAATAGCGATGATCACGGCTAGAGCTAGAACACCTGCTTAAGACAAGAGCACACACCTGGCGAGATAACCAGCTCCTCAGAGGGACGTAACAAGACACATAATATCATGCCGATAACTGAATAAATAAAGCTCAACAGAAAACTACACAAATAAAGGTTCTTAACCATTCTATATGAATATGCAATTTGAAGATAACGTTCCATACAAAGGCTCTCGAGACTAGAAATACGGTACGTTAGCGTTTCAACCAAGACACTAGTGACGTCTAGAGGAAAGTAAATGTACGGCCCATTAGCACTCGAGTGAGAGCTAAGGGGCAGCTAGAGAAAAGTAAATGCATGGCCACTAGCTATTGGGTGAGTCACTAACGGCAGCTAGACGAAGGTAAATACACGGCACATTTGTGTTTCAACCGAGGCACTAGTGGCGTCGAGAGAAAAATAAATAAATGTACGGCCACTAGCTCTCGACTGAGTCACAAATGGCAGCTAGATGAAGGTAAAGGTGTGAAAGCCTCTACGCCTAATAACTGTCTTCACCCACCCCATGCACTACTCGTGCTGAATCCACACCACGATATTCCTAATAACCGCTAAGTCTTCTAGACAAATCTATTAGCAGTTATATCCTAACGCACGTCTTGTACGCACCGATGTACGGTCGGTATGCAAGTCCGAATCTATATGAGACACGTGACATCGTGGTACACAAGTGTCGACCCATAAATACGGCACAAACAAAGGTGGTTCCTTAACTCTAGGCCAAATGTATAAAGAAAACTAAAATATAATAATTTGCAACTACATATGGTTTTGAAAGGACAACAATTAAAACATGCATGATATTGAGCAAGAAATTAAACAGTGAAGGCAAGGTGTCTTGCCTGGTAGGTCGCCTGGTGTGCTGCGATGATCAAAGTGGCACGAACTGCAACTTCGGTGCAACAACTATGCAAGGTGACCACTGATGGTGACATAGACAGTTCCATTTGGTCCAGAAAGGTCAAATTGGTTAGGATCGACATAATAAAGTACAAATTTGGTAATGGAATAGGGGTTGTGGGACTAGCCATGGACTGGATGTTAATCGAAGGAAGTTTGATAAATAATATAGATATGATTTTAGAAAACTATTTATAATCCTTGAAAACTATATTTTATTATCCCAAAATATTTTATAAGTAAAAATCGTTTTAGGTTGAAAACTATAATTTACTCAGTAAAAACATTTTATATACATACTTGAAAATATGTACGACAATTTGGACTACATTTTATTAGTTAAAATTTTAAATAATAAAAAATCAAGAAAATATTTTAGGGCTAATCAAAAGTAATTATTTTGGTCAAGGCTTTAAAAAGAAAGAAATAATCAATAATATGTTTAGGGTTTTCTAAATCTGTCTTGAAATCCAAATGCAAGATAATATTTATACATTTGTTTGTAGCAATACAAAATATATGCATGTTTAGACAAAAAGCCATAACAAAATAACAATAATATTTTTTTAGAGCTTTTAAGCCCCATCTTGTAATATATATAGTGTCAAGTCCCAAAAATTCATATATTGTTTTACAAAGTATACCATATAAAATTTTTATATATAATAATTAATATCAATAGTATTATAAGATATACTGTTTTACTCAAATAATAATAATAATAATAATAATAATATTGAAAAGAAAAAAAATCGAATAAATAAAATAACCAAAATAAACCTTTACATTCAGCTGCTGCTTCCCAAAGAAGACTTGGAAAGAAGAAAGAAAAAAAATGAGAAAGGGGGAAAAGAGTAGTAGGGAGAGGAAGGGTGCGAGAGGGAAGAGAGGGTGCGGGAGATAGAGTGAGACGGGGAACGAGAGAGGTGAGAGAGGGAGGAACGGGAGGTGAACGGAGGGGCTTTGGCGGTCCGGTGGTCCGACGGACGGCTGGGGGAAAGCTCGCGGAGGAGCGGTTCTTGGTCGGTGCTGACTTGCGGCCTCGCCGGGGTCGTGGGCCGAGCGGGGCGCTGGCTGAGCGCCCGCGGTGGAGGCGGCCGGCGGTCAAGTGGGGGTTTCCCTCACAGGAGAGAGAGAAGAAGCGCAGGGCGGAGGGAAGAAATGGGAAAGTCATAGTCGAGGGGCGGCGGTGAGCTCGCTCCAGAGCGGAGGCGGAGCTGCGATCGGAGAGAGAGTTTGGGGGTTCGGCGGAGAACTTGACTGGGCTCGGTCCGGCGGGCGGCAAGGGTTCACGTGTTGGAGGGAGGCGCTCACGAGGCGGTTGTAGGCGGCTAGGGATGGGGATCCGGCCGACGACTTAGGCGAAGGCGGAGAGGGCACGCGGCCGCTGGTTGTGGGCGGCGCCGGAGGACGGGAAGAAGAGCGGAGAGAGGTGGACCACGGTCGGTGACGGGGTTTCAGCGGAAGCGGCGGAGGGTTTCTCGGCCAGGCGGCGGAGAGACCAAGGGGGGGCGGCGAGGATCGGCTTCGACGGAGGTGAGTTGGTCGGAAATTATTTTTGGGTTTTCTTTTTCTGTTCTTGGTGGCGGTGGTTTGGTTGGCGGGATGCCGACGGTGGTGGTGGTGTTACTGATGGTGGTGGCGGGGCTGTCGTGGCAGTGGCCGCGGTGGTGGTGTCAGTCGATGGTGAGGGTGGTGGCTGTGATGTAAACGGCAATGGGGTGGTAATGGTAGTGGCTTGGGGTGGCTGACCGGAGACGAGGGATCGGGGTCGGGTGTGCTGGTTGAAGTCGAGATGGTGGTCGCGACGTGGTTGGCTTTGGTGGCCAGGAAGTCGGGCGGTCCGGGTCGAACGGGACAGTAGGAGGCGAGGTGGCGACGGCTGGGTTAGGAATTGGTGTTGGTTCTCCTGCGAGATATAGCCTTGGGATCGAGTTCGTGTTCGGCGTGTGGACACGAAGAAGATGAAATGTAAATGTATTACGAATAGTGGAAGGAAAAAATAGGGACACAGTCACGATGCACGCACGATGAGATGTTGGTCACGGACACGATGCACTTATTTTTGGTTGTGGAATTGTGGAAGATGATTGTGGAGAAATAATGGAGGAGTACCTGCCTATTTATAGGATGTAGAAATTCCCAATTGGATAAGAACTAGGAGTATTTAAAACCCAATTAGATAATTCAAAATTTAATTTAAAATCAATCAAATCCAAATACAAATACAAATCCAATTTAAATCTAATTAAATTTTTAGTTTAAATCAAATGGGATAAATGAAATTGCAAATATTTAACTATTTAAATAAATCCATAAATTTAAATCAAGATTTAAATGCCACAATAATTTTAAAATATATTTTCCAAATTACTAATAATATTAATTTCAAAAATTACACTAATTATAAATTTATATGTATGCACAATTAATGTTTTCATAATTATGCTTTTCCTAGTATACAATAAAATATATTTTTTTGATTAATAACTGCTAAAAACAAAAGGCTTTTTATAGCAAGAATAATAATTATATATAATATTTTGAAAGCGTATAATAAAATAATAAAAAAATATTTTTCTAAAATATGTACGCTCGTACATATTCGTACTCGACGAGCAAGAAAATAAATTTCGTGCGTGACGTACAATACGACTACGCGACGTACAATACAAAATTTTAAATCAGTACCAAATTTAATAATAAAAATAAAATAAATAGTAGAAATTTAGTGGTTTTACATCCTACCCAACTTAAAAGAATTTTATCCTCGAAATTAAGAATAAATGGGGGGTAGGAAGGTACAAGGGGTATGACAAGTCTTCGGGCGAGGCAAAGAAATAACGCTTAAACATAAACAAGCATTTAGTAGGTCACGATGGTAGGTTTAACACTACCAAATTACAGTACTTTAGCGACGGCCATTTAGCGACGGAAATTTCCCGTCGCTATCACCGTCGGATCCCCGACGGATTTGTGACGGAATACCGATGGAAAGCAGTGGACAATTTTTTTATTTTTTTATGTCCATATCCGTCGCTATGCCGTCGATAGGTAGTCGGCCATGTAGCGACGGTTTTATATCCGTCGCTAGAACGTCGCATATTTTGGCGGCAAAAGCCTAAAATATTGGCGCGAGATTTACTGACGACTTAGCGACGGAATAATCCGTCGCTACTCGCGCGAGATTTACTGACGCATTAGCGACGGAATAATCCGTCGCTACTCCATCGCTAAATTTACGTTCCAGACTTAAATTGAAACGACGGAGGGAACTTTTTCATTCCTCCCAAATTTCGATCGGCGACCCCCTCTCCTCTCTCTCCCGCGGCGGTGATCGGCGACCCCCTCTCCTCTCTCTCTCCCAAAGGTAATCCCCTCTCCCTCTCCCTCTCTCTCTCTCTCTCTCTCTCTCTTTCTCGCTCTCTCTCTCTCTTGCGCGCGCGCGGTGGTCGTGGGTGCAGCGGGCCGGGGGCGTCGGGGGCTGCGGGGGCAGCGTCGACTGCGGGGGGCGGCGGGTGGCGGCGGTGGCGGGAGGTGTGGAGGGGGCGGTGGGAGGGGCGGGAAGCGTTGGAGGGATGGGGGCACGCGGGGGCTGGCCGCGGGGTGCGGGGGGTTGCGGAGGGGGGCTGGCCGTGCGCGGGGGGCGGGGGGTGTGGAGGGGGCGGTGTGATCGAGGGGGCGGGCAGCGTTGGGGGGGTACGATGGGGCGGGGGCTGGCCGCGGGGTGCGGGGGGGGGGTATGTGTGGAGGGGGGCTGGCCGGACACACACACACACGGACACACACACACGGACACACGGACACACAGACACACACACACACACACAGACACACACACACACACGGACACACACGGACACAGACACACGGATACACACACACACAGACATATATATATATATATATATATATATATATATATATATATATATATATATATATATATATATAGGCATAATTTTAAGATGCTTAATTAGTTTACCTTATATATATAAGGTAAACTAATTATGGTAAACTAATTATGCCTATATATATATCTATATATAGGCATAATTAGTTTACCTTATTTTAGAGTATGACTACGTAGCTAGTGTGTAGAGTAGTATATGGTTACTAGATCCTAGTGTAGAGTAGTATATGGTTACAGATGAATTCGACGATGAGGATGATGATGATGATGAGGCCGAGGCCGAGGAAGAGGACGATGATGATGATTAAATATCGCTATATTTCAGTTGTATCTTGAAGCACCCAATATCTAGTGGAACACAAGATGCCCTTTCATCAAAAGTTACAAGAATTGTACTTTGTTGTATTGGTGCATGATTTTATCAGATTTTGTGTATCTAGCTTTTATTCGTACTTCACTTCTGATTGTAATATTTATTTCAGTTTGGGATATTTGCGTATTATTGTATGAGTTTCTTTTTGCAGATGGCACTCCTAGGCCTACTCGTCTGGGCGGCACTCATCGCCCTGCTGCTGGTATGGATATGTTTAGGTTTATATTCATTTATAAATCTATGTTGTCGGTATTTTGTTTATGTGTTCTATTTACAGGGCATGGTTGCGAGCACCCGTACTGGTGGTGCTGGCCGTGGTCGTGGCGGTGGCGGTGGCGGCGGTGGTGGTGGTGGTGGTCGTGGGCGTGGGCGTGGGCGTGGTGGTAGCGGTCGTGGTCGCCAGCCGCATTCCCCGGATGTGACCTCCGAGCCCGACTTGGAGATGTTGGAGAAGATGGATACTCCGCAGTTCAAGCTGAAATCGGAGAAAGCTAAGGCTAATCGACAGGGTGCGGGTCTGCATACGGGGGGATCAAGGCCCCACGCTTCGACGCGTACAGATTTGGTGAGATAGTGCAAATTCAAATTCATTCTATTATTTAATTTCGTACTGTTAATATACGAAGTTAATTAAATTCTACGTATGCAGGTCCGACATGCGGTGAAGCAGGGGAAAGAGGCGGAGACGGTCACCGCTCACGATGTATTCGTGCATACGCACAAGAGGCGGAAGGACGGGAGCTTCGTTGACGCGAGGGCCGAGGAGACTGATGTAAGTACTTACGTTTATGAGATTTATGTTAGAAATATAATTATTGTTAAGTTAATTAGATAAACTTAGGATTCAGACTATAACTTAGGGAAACATAGGATTTATATTATAACTTAGGAAAACTTATAGTACAATCACATTCATTGGATAGGCTGCGTATCGTGAGGCACTTAGTCGGCTTGAGATCGAGCCCCCTTCCGAGAATGTCGGCGAAACGACGCCCACCCAGACGCACTCTTCTATGGCCGCTCGCTACGACGACGTGTTCGTAGAATCCGTCGGCGGCGTTAGGAAAGGGCGCGTCTACGGCTTAGGTTCCATGGCGCCCTCGTTGCAGCCGTCCCCGAGATATCCACCGCCTCCGCCTCTTCCAGCGCCCTCGGTTGACGATGTGAGGGCGCAGCTTACGACTCTGACCTCCGTGGTGTCAGATTTGCGGGCAATAGTGTTAGGGCGCTATCCGTCTGCTCCCGGTCCGTCTACTGCTGCTGCCGGTGCTTCGGATCGACCTGGTCCTTCTTCTCCCGGACGGCTTTCGTTTAACCGCTCTGCGGACGCCCGCATCGTATCGGATAACACCATCTTGACGTTCCTTGACATGTTGTCGCCACAGCAGCTACGCGCGCTTCCAGACCATGTCTTGTCCCAAGTGCCGGCACACACGGTGGAGGAGTACATACGCAAAGCGGATGCGGTGGCACGAGCACGAGACGATCCGACGGACGGGGTTTGATTTTGTTTATGTTGTTGGTTTTGTAGACATTTGGATACATTGTATGATCGGATATTTTTTTTATGTTTGGATAATTTAATGTTGTATATTGGATGTATTGTGTTGGTAATATTTTGTTGGATATTGGATACGTTGGATATTGGTGTCGGATATGGATATTTTGCATATGGATATATGGTGTTCGATATTGGCTACGTTGGATATTCGTGTTGGATATGGATATATGGTGTTGTATATGGATATTTGGCATGTTTGATATTGTGTTGGATATGTTGTATAAACAGGAAAGAGTCTGTTTGCAGTATTTTTTTTTTCAAAAATTAGAATTTAGCGACGGACAGGCGACCCCTCAGCGTCGGATAGCCTGTCGCTAACTGGAGAAACTGAGGTTAGCGACGGATTGGCGACGTAAAAACCGTCGCTAACTGGAGAATTTTACATTGAGCGACGGTTTAGCGACGGAATATCCGTCGACCTGGTTCCGTTTGATATCAATAAATTTTGCAGTTAGCGACGGATTGGCGACTAACTTACGGCGGACTGGCTATATCCTGATACATGTTTCGACGAAAGCTAGTCGGTAATCCGTCGCTATATATATATTTAAATAAGCCGACGGTATTCCGTCGCTAAGTCGTCGCTGAGCGACGGAGTAGCGACGGATATGTTTTAGCGACGAGGTTATTCCCGATGGCTGTTTTACCAAATTATCCGTCGGTAATCCGTCGGTATTTATTTTTGGCGACGGACTACCGACGGATATGGCCGTCGGTAAATCCATGTATTTTGGTAGTAATTTGGGATCAAGGGGAAAGACGAATAGTTTTAGGATGAGGATATAGCCACGGGTTGGTAATGGCTAATTACAGTGGTCGTAAGTGATCGGGCAACTAAAGGGGATACTTGGCACGAGGGATTTCGTCCTTCTGAAATAAGAGGAAGACGAAAGCGATAAATGGTTCCAAAGATGAATTTATCGAATACGAATACGTGGTTCAAAGGCGACTGAAAAATTTCAAAAAGAATTTTCAAGGCAGTCGTGGATGGGATTCCAAGGGGTAAGTTTAACTATATCACATCCACGTAGATTGAAAAGGCGAACCAAAGTGCACTCGGTTGATCAGACCATCATGCACCGGTTCTGATTAGACAATATGTTAGTGGGAGCGACCCAAATAACATATGTCTTGAACAAGCTCGATTAAGGAATAAGCTTGCAAAAACTAGGCTACATTAGCATTATTAGTTTAGATAGTAAAAATATAGGCACGAGATTAAGATTGAAATAAAGAACAAATATGAATAGTCTAAGAGTCATAAGGATCTAAGTCTTGTTTATTCCTATACCATCATTCTACGGTTCTATTGACCAAGGCTTGGTTGACCAAAAGGGTTAAATTCCTCTAGTCTCTATAGTCTAGATGGTACTATTTATTTTCTCCCTAATGGTCAAGAGTGTGTCGGGTCGTGGGGTGTTCTACCCAACTTAAAAGAATTAAGCTAATGGTGCTTTGGGACATCCAACTAGTATGGTCAATCTCTAGCAAGCACGAAGGGAAGATAAGAATAATGATAGGAGGAATCAAGCAAGATGCAATTGATGTGTCGAACGATAGTTTGAATATGGAATCAAGAAAAGAGGTCAAATATGTGGATGAGATCCTAGACTTCTAATCCTATTCGCAGGCTTGCTTGGTATGGTAAAGTAACCAAACAATTTATCTAGACCTGCATGGGCCACCACAAAAATATGTAACGCCCCAGTCCCAAAATACGTAGGACTAGGAACGTAGACATGCCAGCTGTATTCATACGAAGTACATGGGTCTCGTATGGATACATAAGCTGTAAAATGCAGTAGAACCATAACTAATCTCATCCACACAAAATAAAAGAATTAAAGATATCATAAAATGATAATGAATTGTCTTAATACAATATGTTGGGTGGAGAGAAATCCACTACCAACAAGCAAGGAAAGAAATACACGAAAAATGAAATAAGTTCGGCAAACGAAGCGAAGACAATCCAAGTACAATCATCCTCGAAGAAATAGCGATGATCACGGCTAGAGCTAGAACACCTGCGTAAGACAAGAGCACACACCTGACGAAATAACCAGGTCCTCAGAGGGACGTAACAAGACACATAATATCATGCCGATAACTGAATAAATAAAGCTCAACAGAAAACTACACAAATAAAGGTTCTTAACCATTCTATGTGAATATACAATTTGAAGACAACGTTCCACACAAAGGCTCTCGAGACTAGAAATACGGCACGTTAGCGTTTCAACCAAGGCACTAGTGGCGTCTAGAGGAAAGTAAATGCACGGCCTATTAGCACTCGAGTGAGAGCTAAGGGGCAGCTAGAAAAAAGTAAATGTACGGCCAATAGCTCTTGGGTGAGTCACTAATGGCAGCTAGACGAAGGTAAATGCACGGCACATTTGTGTCTCAACCGAGGCACTAGTGGCGTCTAGAGAAAAATAAATAAATACATGGCCACTAGCTCTCGACTGAGTCACAAATGGCAGCTAGACGAAGGTAAAGGTGTGAAAGCCCCTGCGCCTAATAACTGTCTTCACCCTCCCCATGCACTACTCGTGCTGAATCCATACCACGATATTCCTAATAACCGCTAAGTCTTCTAGACAAATCAATTAGCAGTTATATCCTAACGCTCGTCCTGTACGCACCGATGTACGGTCGGTACGCAAGTCCGAATCTATATGAGACACGTGACATCGTGGTACACAAGTGTCGGCCCATGAATACGGCACAAACAAAGGTGGTCCCTTAACTCTAGGCCAAATGCATGAAGAAAACTAAAATATAGTAATTTGCAACTATATATGGTTTTGAAAGGACAATAATTAAAACATGCATGATATTGAGCAAGAAATTAAACAGTGAAGACAAGGTGTCTTGCCTGGTAGGTCGCCTGGTGTGCTGCGATGATCAAAGTGGCACGAACTGTAACTTCGGTACAACAACTATGCAAGGTGACCACGGATGGTGACATAGACAGTTCCATTGGGTCCAGAAGGGTCAAATTGGTTTGGATCGACATAATAAAGTACAAAGTTGGTAATGGAATAGGGGTTGTGGGACTAGCCATGGACTGGATGTTAATCGAAGGAAGTTTGATAAATAATATAGATATGATTTTAGAAAACTATTTATAATCCTTGAAAACTATATTTTATTATCCCAAAATATTTTATAAGTAAAAATCGTTTTAGGTCGAAAACTATAATTTACTCAGTAAAAATATTTTATATACATACTTGAAAATATGTACAACAATTTGGACTACATTTTATTTGTTAAAATTTTAAATAATAAAAAATCAAGAAAATATTTTAGGGCTAATCAAAAGTAATTATTTTGGTCAAGGCTTTAAATAGAAAGAAATAATCAATAATATGTTTAGGGTTTTCTAAATCTGTCATGAAATCCAAATGCAGGATAATATTTATACATTTGTTTGTAGCAATACAAAATATATGCATGTTTAGACAAAAAGCCATAACAAAATAACAATAATATTTTTTTTAGAGATTTTAAGCCCCATCTTGTAATATATATAGGGTCAAGTCCCAAAAATTCATATATTATTTTACAAAGTATACCATATAAAATTTATATATATAATAATTAATATCAATAATATTATAAGATATACTGTTTTACTCAAATAATAATAATATTGAAAAGAAAAAAAATTGAATAAATAAAATAACCAAAATAAACCTTTACACTCAGCTGCTGCTTCCCAAAGAAGACTTGGAAAGAAGAAAGAAAAAAAATGAGAAAGGGGGAAAAGAGTAGCAGGGAGAGGAAGGGTGCGAGAGGGAAGAGAGGGTGCGGGAGAGAGAGTGGGGCGAGGAATGAGAGAGGTGAGAGATGGAGGAACGGGAGGTGAACGTAGGGGCTTTGGCGGTCCGGTGGTCCGGCGGACGGCTGGAGGAAAGCTCGCGGAGGAGCGGTTCTTGGTCGGTGCTGGCTTGCGGCCTTGCCGGGGTCGTGGGCCGACCGGGGCGCTGGCCGAGCACCCGCGGTGGAGGCGGCCGGCGGTCAAGTGGGGGTTTCCCTCACAGGAGAGAGAGAAGAAGCGCAGGGCGGAGGGGAGAGATGGGGAAGTCAGAGTCGAGGGGCGACGGTGAGCTCGCTCCAGAGCGGAGGTGGAGCTGCGATCGGAGAGAGAGAGTTTGGGGGTTCGGCGGAGAGCTCGACTGGGCTTGGTCCGGCGGGCGGCAAGGGTTCACGTGGTGGAGAGAGGCGCTCACGAGGCGGTCGCAGGCGGCTAGGGATGGGGATCCGGCCGGCGACTTAGGCGAAGGCGGAGAGGGCGCGCGACCGCTGGTCGTGGGCGGCGCCGGAGGACGGGAAGAAGAGCGGAGAGAGGCGGACCACGGTCGGCGACGGGGTTTCAGCGGAAGCGACGGAGGGTTTCTCGGCCAGGCGGCGGAGAGAACAAGGGTGGGCGGCGAGGATCGGTTTCGACGGAGGTGAGTTGGTCGAAAATTAATTTTGGGTTTTCTTTTTCTGTTCTTGGTGGCGGTGGTTTGGTTGGCGGGATGCCGACGGTTGTGGTGGTGTTACTGATGGTGGTGGCGGGGCTGTCGTGACAGTGGCCGCGGTGGGGGTGTCAGTCGATGGTGAGGGTGGTGGCTGTGATGTAAACGGCGATGGGGTGGTAATGGTGGTGTCTTGGGGTGGCTGACCGAAGACGAGGGATCGGGGTCGGGTGTGCTGGTTGAAGTCGAGATGGTGGTCGCGACGGGGTTGGCTTTGGTGGCCAGGGAGTCGGGCGGTCCGGGTCGAACGGGACAGTAGGAGGCGAGGTGGCGACGGCTGGGTTAGGTTAGGGGTTAGGAATTGGTGTTGGTTGTCCTGCAAGACATAGCCTTGGGATCGAGTTCGTGTCCGGCGTGTGGACACGAAGAAGATGAAATGTAAATGTATTACAAATAGTGGAAGGGAAAAATAGGGACACAGTCACGTTGCACGCACGATGAGATGTTGGTCACGGACACGATGCACTTATTTTTGGTTGTAGAATTGTGGAAGATGATTGTGGAGAAATAATGGAGGAGTACCTGCCTATTTATAGGATGTGAGAATTCCCAATTGGATAAGAACTAGGAGTATTTAAAACCTAATTAGATAATTCAAAATTTAATTTAAAATCAATCAAATCCAAATACAAATACAAATCCAATTTAAATCTAATTAAATTTTTAGTTTAAATCAAATGGGATAAATCAAATTATAAATATTTAACTATTTAAATAAATCCATAAATTTAAATCAAGATTTAAATGCCACAATAATTTTAAAATATATTTTCCAAAATACTAATAATATTAATCTCGAAAATTACACTAATTATAAATTTGTATGTATGCACAATTAATGTTTTCATAATTATGCTTTTCCTAGTATACAATAAAATATTTTTTTTTATTAATAACTGCTAAAAACAAAAGGCTTTTTATAGCAAGAATAATAATTATATATAATATTTTGAAAGCGTATAATAAAATTAAAAAAAATATTTTTCTAAAATTGTACGCTCGTACATATTCGTACTCGACGAGCAAGAAAATAAATTTCGTGCGTGACGTACAATACGACTACGCGACGTACAATACAAAATTTTAATCAATACCAAACTTAATAATAAAAAAAAATAGTAGAAATTTAGGAGTTTTACACAATCATGGAGATTGGTCCCCCGAGAAATCTCCGTGAACTCCGAGGCCTTCAAAGGAGGCTAGCTTACATCAGGAGGTTCATCTCTAACCTCTCTGGGCGATATCAACCATTCACCCACATCACGAAGAAGGGCATCTCATTCATATGGGATGAAGAGTGCCAACGCACGTTCGACAACATCAAAGAATATCTGTGAAATCCTCCAGTTCGGGTGGCCCCGATTGCTGGAAAGCCGTTCTTGCTTTATGTACGAGCGATAGAGCATTCCCTCGGTGCTCTACTAGCACAAAATAATGACGCAGGGCATGAACAAGCTATCTATTACCTCAGCCGAATGATGATTGGGCCTGCACATAGATACATCGCCGTGGAGAAGGAATGTCTTGCTCTGGTGTTCGCTATCCAGAAGATGCGATACTATGTTACAGGACAAACCATCTATGTCACATCAAGAGTTAGCCCCCTCAGGGTCCTCATGACCAAGCTGGGTGCACTCAGCTCTCGCCTCGCTACCTGGGCGATATTATTGTCTCCCTATGACATGATCTTCGTTCCACAAAAGGCTGTTAAAGGTCAAGCTCTGGCGAACTTTTTAGCAGCCCATCCAAGTTCAGAGTCAACCAGAATATTTAAAGAGATTCCAGACGAGGTCGCCAATTCAAACATGGCTTCCGATGATTCCGTCTGGCGAATGTTCTTCGAAGATGCTTCAAGAACCGGGCCCAAGAGCAACATTGTCGTTGGGGTCGGAGTGGTACTGATTTTTCCCACTAGTTTGGTGATCAACCGGGCATATTCTCTTACAGAACCCTGCTCGAACAACGTGGCCGAGTAAAATGCCTTGGTTATCGGACTCCGACTTGCAAAAGAACTGGGGGTAGAGTACCTGAGACATATGGCGATTCACAGTTAATCGTCAATCAGATTCGGGGTTCATACGAAGTTCGTCATGAAGACATGATCCCCTATCATCAGGTAGCGATCACCATCATTACGTCTCTAAAAGGGTTCTTTATAGAACATGTTCCGAGACTCTGGAACATTGAAGCCGACGCCTTAGCAGGACTGGCCACTTCCCTGGCGGTCCCAAAATATACTCATCGTTTGGTGGACGTAATAGGCCATGAGTTGGTCTGTCCCAAGAACAATATCCAATTTATTGAGTGCTATTCTGCCCTGACGGTCGACGAGACACAGGATTGGAGGCTCCCATTTATTGACTTCGTAGTCTATGGCATCTTACAGAAAAATTCGAAAGAAGCCACTTCTATCAGAAGACGTTCTCTCAGATTCTTCTACGATACTGAGACAAAGATGCTGTATCGACGATCCTACGATGGACTTCTGCTTCGGTGTCTGTCAAATACAGAGGCCAAAGAAGCGGTACGCGAAGCTCACGACAGCGTTTGTAGGGCCCATCAACCTGGCCCGAAGCTGCAAGACCGCCTTCGCCGGATGGGCTATTACTGGCCTACGATGGTGGCAGATGCGATAGATTATGCAAGAAAGTGCAAAGCCTATCAGGTCCACGCTGATTTCATACATCAACTATCTGAATTCCTACACCCGACAGTGGCATCCTGGCCATTTGAGGCGTAGGGAATGGACATCATTGGCCCAATCACTCCGCATTCGTCCAGCGGACACCGCTTCATACTGGCAATTATAGATTACTTCTCCAAATGGGCGGAAGCTGTCCCTCTTGCAGAAGTAAAGACATCAAACGTGATCAGCTTCTCAAGTATCACATCATCTATCGCTTCGGACTGCCCTGCAGGATCATCTACGACAACGGTCCGCAGTTCGCAAGCCACGCCTTCGATCGGTTTTGTGACAAACACCGAATCCAGAATGTTGCTTCAATACCGTACAATTCGGCGACGAATGGGTTGGCAGAAGCATTCAACAAAACTATAATCAAGCTGCTCAAGAAGTTCGTGTCTTCCAACAAACGCGACTGGAATGAAAAGCTTGGCGAATGCTTATGGGCATATCGTACTACAGTCCGGATGGCCACCGGGAACACACCATTCTCTCTGGTGTATGGGAGTGAGGCAGTTCTCCCACTGGAGACTCAAATCCCCTCGCTTCGTGTCGCCCTCACCTATCGATTGACGACGGATGATAATTACCGTTGCCGGCTACAAGAGTTGGAGGCCTTAGATAAGAAGCGCCTGTTAGCTCAACAACGAATCGAGCTGTATCAAGAACGCATCTCTGGAGCCTTCAACAAGAAGGTTAAACTCAGAACATTTCAAGTGGGCGATCTCGTTCTGGCAGTTTGAAGGCCGATGGTTATGAGTCACAAAACTGCCAGCAAATTCTAGCCAAAGTGGGAAGGCCCATTCATCATCGAGGCTGTATTCTCCAATGGTGCTTACCGCCTCGCAAAACAAAACGGAGACTTGCTCATGATGCCTGTCAACGGCAAGTTCCTGAAGAAATATTATGTCTAAATGACATCCTCTATATCAACCGGACTGTTAAGTTATGTGCCCCTAGGTACCGTTGAACTCACACTCTGGTCATCCCAAATGAATGCATATCGCACCTTCTGGATAGTAAGTCATGTATGATCATACCTCTGAACTTCCTTCCTAAAAGAGCATCTTCCTCATGATCTATCACCCGCACTTTCAATGCATAAAAAGGGTAACAGATCCACAAATTTTCCGAAACAACCACGTCGATGTCACCTCTGAGTTGTTTTACTTCCATCAAAAACAAACCACCCCTCACGTAGAACTTCCACGTCCATATTACCTCTGAGTTGTTCTATGTACCCTTCATGGTGTCCACTCCTGCCACGTCCTTATTACCTCTGAGTAGGTAGACTCCATTGAAGAAACCCTCATATTTACTACGTCCTCATTACCTCTGAGTAAGTATGTTGGTTTTCTCTCGACTTATTATCCGTACCCAAAACCAGGGTACGCCAAGGATAATAGGCCCACAAATGTCCACAGTTGACCACAAATGTCCACAGTTGACCACAAATGTCCGCAGTTGACCTCAAATGCTGTACTAGGTCCCCTAGTACATGTGCCTCTTTTCACATGCCTTTGGAACCTAGCTTTTCTATGCCATTCTTTTGCCCGATACCAAGAACTTCCATATCCACCTTACCGCGGAGTTGTTCTAAGTATCCCTATCAAACTTATTATCCATACCTAAAACCAAGGTATGCCAAGGGTAATAGGTCCACAAAAGGTCCTCCAGTGGGGCAAACATCATAATACCAAAAATACGGTACAAGCACAATAGATGATGGATGGTGTAAACATAGTCATTTATTGAAAAACAGAAGTATTACATGTTCGGGGACCGCGTCCCTATTAAAATGAAGAAAAATAACAAAGAAAGAAAGGAAAAAAAGGCCGACTACGGTTCGACAACACATAATTCTCTGAGACGGTCCCTCAGCATTGTCGTCGACCGCTCAAACCGTCGCTTGGCCCGGCGCTCGGCCTCCTGAGTCAACCGCTCCGCATCTTCCAGATGTGCGTGGGCCTACCAACCATCTTTAAGCCTCTTCAGAGCACGCTCCAAGCTAGCAGAAGTTCGGGTGACATTGTCGGCCTCGTGACCAATTAGCTCCTTATCCGTGGGGGAGGCCTCGAGCTCAGATTCCAAGAAAACCAATTTCCTCTGGAGCTCGAGGATCTGCTCCCTCGTATCGATTATCCCGCGAGAGGCGGCCGCTTTCCGAGCAATGCAATCCTCTCCCCTGCGGCTCAGCTGATCATACTATAGAGACAGATCATGGAGGTCCTTCATTATAATCGGCTTGGACGCATCTCGTACGGCCCTTACCTTCTCCATAACAGTTATGAGGAAGGCACGCTCCTGATCTACCGCTGAAGATAGGTCGACTTAGCCCAGTACTTGAAACTAGGCCACAAGCTGATCCGCCTCTAGCAATTTGGGCTCCAGAAGCTCGACTATCCTTGCCCTACCGGGGAGGGTTCTAAGGAGTTCAATCTGGCCACGGGCGCATTGACGGGCCACGACAAAAGAAGTTCCCCTCTCCACGGCAGTCTCAACCCCACGCTTCAGGTGGCGGTAGAAACTGTCAACCACATCCTTTGACGATTCATCCAGGACTTCTGAAGAAGACAGTGTCAAAGAAAGAGTAGCTGGCAGTGTCGAAGAAGATGCACCGGGACTTGATGCCCCTGCTACAAGGGAAACAAGTTCCGAGCAAAAAGATGCTTGAATAGCGGCCAATTCCTCCACCACAGCCTGAAGGATCTGGAGACTCGGCAGGACAGAAAGGTCGACCTTCGGAGCCACATGAACAGAGGAGGGTGCAGGGTCCATTTCTCTCCGCCTCGGCCGCTCCGCCGTCTGCACTCCCGAACTCGATTCAGCGGGAGGTCCCTCAATGTAAGTTGGAGGGGGAGGAGGCACACTCTCTTCCACCAGATCCCCTCTGGCGAACTCTTCCTCGATAATATTCGTGGTTGGCAGTGAAGGAGCAGGACCTGTATGTCCGAAACAACCATCAATCAGCTTAACCCGAAGGATGTGATGGTAGAGCAAATGAACCTCCTCACTGGTCAAAATTTGACTTAGCTTACCAAGGGAGGATTGCTGGGGCTGAGGTTCGCTCGCCTCTTCACCAGTAACATCCGATCCAAATGCAGCTGGTTTATCCGCCCCAGCCGCCCTAGAAGGAGATACAACTGGATCAGCGTCACCCGGCTGAAGTTCAGCGGTCTCGAGGACGGGTTCAACAGAGCCCACATCGTCCTGGGTTGGGACGTCAACAACTGGAGGAACCTCATCCGTCGCTGGGAGAATCCCGATGGCAAGAATCTTGGTACTCATATCTCTAATTAGAGTAGTTAGAGCCGGGTCGACCGCAGAGGCAGCAGCCAGCTCTGGAAAGTCCCCTTCTTCTGACGCCTACAGAGAAAAAAAAAATGATTAGGTCATAGTTCAGGAAAAAGAAAAGCTAAAGAAGAAGATGGTTGTAATTCAATTCACCTCCAAAACGGCGTCAACATCCTCGCCTCTCTCCTTAAGGAGCAGCCTGCGAGGCTTAAACGCAGCCCGTTTCATAGAGTAAGTTATGCTGCCAATGGTGGGCTCACGCTTGCTTCTCTTGCGTGAAGGACCAGGCACGACAGGTGGCTGTTCCGCCGCCACATCTTCAGCGGGAGGGAAAGAGTTATCGGGATCATGCTCGTCATCATCTTTGTCTGCGTCGGCAGACTCCGAGTCCGACACAGCAACCGTGTTCTCCCTCTTCTTCCTCGCCTTGGACCCCTTGGGCTTCTCCTCCAAGCCGGTGCCAATAATGAAGCTGGTACTCGGGTCAAAATCAACAGGTGGCTTGTTCGCCATGACATGGTATAGAGCCGCCAAATACAAGATCTCCCCTGACTCCCCAGCATCAGGAACTAAGAAGCTGGTACGGGTGTGAACCGTGTTATAATAGTGCCAGGCCCTGATGCCATCAAGGACGCTACCTTCAAAGCCCAGGCAAGAGCTGGGACTGTCCAAGAATAGCTGACTATACCCAAACTAGCGGGAGAACCTACTGGACAAGTAAGGCTCCAAGTAGACAGTGTTGCGGTTGCGGTATACCAGGTGGGAAGGACGAATGTTGTGCAGCCAAAGGAGCATCTTTTCAGATAAGAAGTGGGGAGGCCCAATACTATCAAGATGTACGGCCGTCACTTCCTCAGCCGTGAATTGAGGAACAGACACGAAAAAAGTATATCTGTCCACCCTCGCTAGTGCCATCCGACAGGCATGCATAGTCTCGCAATCCCAAGGCATGCGGCGATACTGGAAGATGAAAGCATCATCAACAATTATGCCATCTTCGGGGCCAGGCCTCATCAGAGACCGGTAATTCATCAATAGCCACCCCATCAGATAATGATAGGGCAGCTCAATGCGTTCAAGTCCTTCGCCGTGTCACGGGCGATGACCTTGGATAAGAAAGCACGAAGGCCACGATGTATGCCGCACACCATGGCCGGAAGAAGATCTAGTCTGACCCCAAAGACCAGCTTCACAGTAGGGAGGATAAAGTTATGGCTGATCCTCTTAATAGAACCAGCCCCTCCTGAAACTACGCAATTTCGTAGCCATACCATCAGAAAGCCTGCCAGAAGAGCCTTCTCGGACAATGGCTGAGTGTCTTGATAAAAATAAGCAAAAGAGTCAGATTGACTCCCGAATCTGTCGTCGGCGGTTCTTACCCTCTTAGCGGTCGACACCTTGTCCTGTACCTCCTTCCGAGTTAGAGGACTTCGGGGAGAAACCCGGCCTGAGGCGCCGAGCTTAAAAAGGTAAGTGAGCCAGGCCTTTGTATGCGAAAGGTTCCCTTCCGAGCTGTCATTCTTCTTTTTCGACATCTGCTGGCACCTGCTGTGATGACACAGGAATTCTCGGTAGACAGCTACAAAGCCCGGGAACCGTTGCTCCAAATCCTCGAACTCTTCGTTCGTCGGGGTATACACATCGAAGACTTTATTTCCCTAAGGCATCTTGGAGACGTCATGCATCTCGTAGAGAGCAAACCCTATCTCCCCTACGGGTGTAAAGAAGGTCCCCGTACGACAGTTGTACATCTCCAGCAGAGCCATGAACAATTTCTTATTTATGGGCAAGCCGTAAGAGGTGCCCCGAATAGCATGGTAGAGTCCGATCTCGCACAGGAGAGTCTCATATTTTTGCGCGATCCATGTAGACATGTTGGTCCACGAAGGGAGAGGGTGTATCCAATTCAGCAACGACAACCGGCCAACGGGATAGGACCCCTTCCGAGCAAGCTGGTTCAGGAAAGTGTCACCTTGAGAGAACTTAAAATTGGGACCTTGTACATTCAAGAAGTTGCCCGGGGCCAACCCTATCACGTAGCGGCTGACTGGTACCCTGCCCGCGTACACTGACCCCAAGTTATTGTTATAGTGAATTTCGCCCACAAACATCCCATTCTGGGTCGGAGTCAAGGAATCCTCCAACTTTCTGCCCATCGACAGCATGTTGAACGATGACAGTGGAAAGTGAGCTCCATCTGAGGAATATGGATCGCCATCCCGTCAGAAGTAAAACTCCAACTCTCAGATATATCCAGAACTTTGGAGTTCTTCACGGTCAGGGCATCTCCGAAAAGGAACGCTGGTTTCAGGTATTGGTTCCCCAGCAGCCCTGAGTTCATCATCCCCAAGATAAAGTAGAAGGACTGGTTTTTTATGTCTCTCAGCCTCTCGACAGGTTCGTCTCTGGGAAGCTAGTTCACCACATACTCGACTAAGTGGTCGAACCTCATGTCCACAGCAGTTTGGGCACGACCTATCAAGGGCTCCCCCGCAGGATTGACTGGCAGATTCACTGAAAGAAGGACAAAAGAAACAAGTTAGAAGATGGCCAGGGAAAACTGCTTAGTGTTTCTGAGCTTATGCGGCTCTAATTAGGTGGATCCTTATGCGGCACAATTTAAAGGAGCTTATGCAGCTCCATTTTGGTGGTGCCTCATACGGCCCAGTTCAAGTGAGCTTATGCGGCTCTGTTTAGCGGGGGTTCATGCGGCCCAGTTTAGAAGAGTTTATGCGGCTCTGATTTGACGGGGCCTCATACGGCCCAGTTCAAATGAGCTTATGCGGCTCTGCTTAGCGGGGTCTCATGTGGCACAGTTCAAGTGAGCTTATGCGGCTTTATTTAGCGGGTGCTCATGCGGCCCAGTTTAAAAGAGCTTATGCGACTCTGATTTGGTGGATCCTTATATAGCATAGTTCAAAGGGAGCTTATGCGGTCCTGTTCGTTGGAACTTCATGCGGCACAATTGTCACCCTTATTTCCCCGTATTTCCCGTATTTTGTTTTTATACTCGTATCTGGATTTTGGCATGTATTTTTATTTTTCTTAACTTGTAGAATTTTGGTATTTCTCGTATTTTGGTTTTGGCATGGCTCGGTTTTATTGGGGATGGTTCGATTTGGTTCGGTTTTATGTGTTGGAACACCCTAGCCCTATGCTACACCCTCAACCCACCACAACTCCCCCTCTTTATAACACCATCTACCACTCTCTCTCCTCATAACTTCCACCATTAATTTTCTTCTTCTTCTTCTTCTCCTTCCTCCATAACTCTCCTAACCCTAGGCAAGTGCACCTTGCCACTTCATGAGAGCCCTGTTTTCTTGGTTCATTTGCTAGATTAGGACATGGTGATCAACATTAGGACTTGCTATTTTGTTATTTGGAGCTTCCTTTGTTCTAGATCTAGGTTTAGCTATTTTTGGATTTTGTATGGTTTGATCTTCTTTAGTTGGATTTTATGGGTTTTTGATACTTCTATGTGGAAGAGCATTCAATTCTACCCAAGTTGGAACTTTGGAAATCTGGATTTGGAGTTCGAATGGCCAAGTTATGATGCTTTGAAGCTTGGGTTCAGCCATGGTGTTCTTGCTGTTTGGAGAAGACAGTGAGCAGTGTGCAGAGCTGTTTAGCTTACGCACACTGAGCTACGCGCGCTCTTTAGCGCTGCGTACGCAGGCTTGAGTACGCTTCCTGTTGGAAGCGTGTCTCCCTTGAGCGTGCGTGACTTTCACGCAGCTGCTCCCTTGAGCGTGCGTGACTTTTCACGCAGCTGCTCCCTTGAGCGTGCGTGACTTTTCACGCAGCTGCTCCCTTGAGCGTGCGTGACTTTCACGCAGCTGCTCCCTTGAGCGTGCGTGACTTTTCACGCAGCTGCTCCCTTGAGCGTGCGTGACTTTCACGCAGCTGCTCCCTTGAGCGTGCGTGACTTTCACGCAGCTGCTCCCTGTAGCGTGCGTGACTTTCACCCACGCTGCTCTCTCAGCGTGCGTGACTTTTTCGTACGCTGCTCCCCTGACCCCTTGCTTAACCATTGGCTCTTGGAGCTTTGGTTTTATTTCTTTAAGCTTGGCTCTTCCATAACCCTGTATATTGATATTTTATTAGATATTTTACGCCCATTTTATATCCTTACGCCTTTTGTCATGAACTTGATTTTACTTAATATGTTTGGAATGACTATTGTACATGGCATGATATGGCAAGGAACTAGCATAACACGACAGTGACCCGTAGTGGTGCACTCCTGACATGACCAACCTGACATGATAGTGGCCCGTCGTAGCGCACTCCTGACAAGTACCCTGACATGATTTATCTTGATAACTTAACTTGACTTGCCTTGACACCGTAGGTAGTTCTTTCCTGCTTGCTTGATTAAATCCACTTGTCCTGTCTTGCATCATGTCTAGGATGGGACTCCTGAGTACCACGGTCAGGAGTACCTGCTAAAATGGATTAAGGTTAATAACTAGAATAACACAGTAGTCATGAAGAGATGACACAGCTACAGGCAATCCCGTTACCTGGGCGCTCTTGGGATCTGTAGCCTGCCGTCGAGTAGGGCACATTTCCAGCGCACCGTCGAGTGTTGCACCCTCTAAGTCACCTAAGGGTACATGTGTCTCCTGGACGATGTACCCACCTGAATTCAACCCTAATCTTTCGTCCTGGGTAACCTGGATGGTCTGCAGGGCTTGTGGCTGTGGAACAATCTCACTGCATCTTGTTAGTAATTAGGCCTGTGATAACCCTAGTTAGTTAAAGTAGTAAGCCGTAGTATCTGCTTGGCCGTGATCGATTGAATGAGGGATAACCAGTTTAGCCATGTCTTGATCCAGTACAAGATTGCTCCCTGTCTTGATTTCTTGCATTATTATCTTGTCGATAAATGGTAGGAAACCAAGTTCTGTTCAGACGAAGGGTTACAACCCCGGTCCTTGTTTGGTTTACGGGTTGTAACCTGGCTATCGTAATAGTTCCATGGTTATCTCGTCGTATATCATCCTGGCATGTTTTCATAAATTCTAGTTTTAATATTAGTATTTTCTTGTGCTAATTGCTGGCTTTTGTTCTTATTTCGTGGCCCCCATGTGGCACTTGCTCTTTCTGGGGTTGACCCAGCTGGTTTTGTGTGGCCAGATTTTGGAGCAGCTCCCGAGGATCTACCAAGCTTCCAGCCCAATGGTGGCGACTAGAAGGAACCCGGGCTACGAGTGGGTTTTCTATTTTGTTTCGCTCACTCTATTGTAAAACTATTCTTTTGAGGCGTTTAGCCGACGAGCACCTGTTAGCTCGATGCACTTTACATACTGTCTGCCTACGGGCTGTAAACATGATTAACAAATCCTAGGGTTGATCATGTATGACTTAAACTCTTGCTAGTCCTTGTATTTTGTACGACTAGCTTCATGATCAGCTGATATATAATATTTGGGACGCCTTTTATTGTATATTTGGTGGTCAAACATCTTGTAATTATATTATTTGCTTGAGATTGAGACAATAGGCTTGACCTTAAGAGACTGTTGGCTTGTAGTAAACCCTCATATCTAGACAGCCGTGATCGTATAGTTGAGATGTATTCTATTTCAATATACGTAGCTGGCTATGTCTGCCCCCGCTCTCCAGTATTCTGGTTCTGGGGCGTGACATGGTTTAAGTGGTGGCCCATGCAGGTCTTGTCAATCAAGAAATGTGAGGGTTTACCGAATAGATGTCTCAATCAGTATTCGCCCTTGATCTCCGCCCGTATTTTCAAATCCCTAAAATTCTTGACCTGATTACATGCTTGTATCGTTGATCTGTCCTGGTCCTTCCTTATTGTTTTCTTGTGTCGTCTTCTTCAGCGGTACTGTACCTGACCCTGCCGATCAGCAAGGAGGAGCACCTCCCGTGGGCCAGCAGCAACCTGGAGATCAAGCCCAGCATTCCGGAGTCGCCTCCAGAGTGATACCCACTGGAGGAGAGTCACTAGTTCGGCCCGTCCAGCCCACAGAGCCAGATGATGATACCTTAGTAGGCCTCATCAGAACCTTGATAGCTTCCCAGGATCGTCGAAGCGACGCCCTGCACCAGATAGTTCAAGATGCTTTGACCCGAGGCGGACATCCAGGGAACCAGGCGGCCAACAGCTTCAAGCGATTGAACCCTCCTTTCTTCGACGGCACCGAGGATGCGATTGCCGCAGATGCATGGCTTCAGGATACCGAGGTGATTCTGGAAGCAGCTAGGATACCTGAGAATGAGAAGGTGGCGGTGGTACGCCTGCAGTTGTTGGACTTGGCTCGCAGTTGGTGGGCGACGCAAGCCATGGGATTAGTGGCACCCATTACTTGGGCAGTGTTTAGAGAGAGATTCCAGACGAAGTACTTTGATGCTGTGGCTCGGTACGACCTGCAGACCAGATTTACCAACTTGAAGCAAGGAGGCAGAATAGTCGACAGTTATGCATCGGAGTTTTCTAGGCTCAGTAGGTTTGCCCCCACCTTGGTGGTGACCGAGTTTGATAGGGCCCAGCGGTTCCAGCAGGGACTGCATTTGGAGATCTTGTTAGCGGTTGAGCAGTTCGAGCACCCGACGTTCGATGCAGTCTTGAGAGCAGCTAGGAGGCATGAGTACACCTCCCAGAGGATCGTGGATAGGACCGGAGGCAGGAAGCAGTCCCACAGCCAGATGCACCAATCATCAGCTCCAGCTCCGGCAGCTAGAAGTTTGACCATTGGGACTCTGAGGTGGGCGGCCTCAGTAACGTCGGTTCAGCATTCAACCCCGACGTACCCGCAGCAGCAGAAGCAGAAGCAGACTTCCGCGATGGGATGTTCTCATTGCGGGAAGCCAGGGCATGTGGCGGCAGACTGCCGCAGGGCGTAAGAATTATGCCTGGCTTGTGGAGCAGCAGATCATAGGGTTAGGGCTTGCCCGAATAGGGGTGGTTCATCTGCATCCAACCCTTCTAGCTCTTCGGTGAGAGGACCGGCCCCAGCACCAGTTCAGCAGCAGCAGTATCAGTCTTCGAGGCCCTTGCCGCCTCAGTCTCAGGCATTCCAGCAACAACACCCCCAACAGTATGCACAAGCCCAAGCTCGGACCCAGAATAGACAGAGAGGTTTCCGACAGAGGGGACCAGCAGCCAGAGGATAAGGTCAGGCCATGATGATGGCTATGGAAGAAGAAGTTGCACCAGGTGAGGTAGTGGCAGGTACTATTCTCGTCAACTCCTTTCCAGCTTCGGTATTGTTTGATTCTGGTGCATCGCATTCATTCATGTCTGCACGATTCGCGACACGGATAGGATTGGAGCCTGAGTCATTATCAGTGAGGCTCAATATACTTACTGGTAATGGTCTTGTGGGAGTAGATCGAGTGTTTTCCTCATGTCGGATCGTAGTTAGCGGTAGGGAGTTCTCCGCTAGATTCATAGAGTTTCCTATGACAGACTATGATGTAGTCCTAGGCATGGATTGGTTGAGGAACCAGTATGCTAGGATAGACTGCCATATTGGCAGAGTTGTCTTTAGTATCCCCGGCGAGCCAGAGTTTACGTTTTTCAGAGGCACAGTAGAGCCATCTTCCTCAGCATTACGGATGGCAGTAGCAGCAGTGCAGTTACCCCGAATAGTTGAAGAGTTTCCAGATGTCTTTCTAGAGGAGCTTCCAGGGATGCCGCCGGAGCGGAAGATCGAGTTCACTATAGACTTGATTCCCGGGACAGCACCAGTATCAGAGCGAGTCTATAAAATGGCGCCTTCAGAGTTGGAGATTTTATACAAGATGATTGAAGAACTGAGGACCAAGGGATTCATCCGTGCAAGTGGATCGCCTTGGGGAACCCCGATGCTTCTTGTGAAAAAGAAGGATGGTACGTCCAGGCTATGTGTTGATTATCGTACCTTGAATTCGGTGACAATCAAGAACAGATACCCTCTTCCGAGGATAGATGACTTGTTTGATCAGCTCAGAGGGGCTTCAGTGTTCTCGAAAATCGACTTGCGGTCGGGATACCACCAGATCAGAGTCAGAGAGCAGGACATCCCGAAGACAGCATTCAGATCGAGGTATGGGCATTGAGAGTTCCTTGTTATGCCCTTTGGAGCGACCAATGCGCCGGTCGTATTCATGGACCTCATGAATCGCATTTTTATGCCTTACTTGGACCAATTTATGATCATGTTCCTAGATGACATCCTGGTCTACAGCAAGAGTGAAGCAGAGAATGAGCAGCATCTCAGAGTCGTCCTCCAGACGCTTAGGGAGCATCAGTTGTACGCCAAGTTCAGTAAATGCGAGTTATGGCTCGATCGTATTTCGTACTTGGGTCACATCATTACCCGAGGAGGAGTGGAAGTGGATCCCCAGAAGATTGTGGCTATCGAGACTTGGCCAGCACCTAGTTCAGTGGCAGAGGTTCGCAGCTTCCTTGGATTGGCCGGCTACTACCGGCGGTTCGTTTCAGATTTTGCAAGGATTTCAGCGCCGATGACCCAGTTGACTCGTAAGGATGTGTCATTTGTTTGGACAGTAGAGTGTCAGGAATCATTCGAGAAGTTGAAGCGAGGTTTGATAACGGCTCCCATTCTCACCCTTCCAGATGGGACCGGAGGATTCACAGTTTATTGCGACGCTTCAGGCAGAGGATTGGGGTGTGTTTTGATGCAGCATGGGAAGGTAATATCTTATGCGTCACGTCAACTACGTGATCATGAGAAGAATTATCCGACCCACGACTTGGAATTGGCGGCGGTAGTGTTTGCTTTGAAGCTGTGGAGGCACTACTTGTACGGAGATAGAGTGGAGATCTTTACTGATCATAAGAGCCTGAAGTATGTTTTCACCCAGAAGGACCTTAATATGCGGCAGAGAAGATGGCTTGAGCTACTAGTGGACTATGATGTGGATTTGCAGTATCATCTCGGAAAGGCCAACGTTGTAGCAGATGCATTGAGCAGGAGAGCCAGAGTTTATTTCCTGACGGCGTAACCAGAGTTATTAGCAGATTTTCAGAAGATGGGAATTGAAGTGGTTCTTCCTACCAACGTGGCGTTGATGGCCAGCCTACAGGTTCAGTCCAGCATAGTTGAGAGAATCCGGGTGGCGTAGTCAACAGATTCCAAGATCCAGCGACTCAGAGCAGAGTGTGAAGCAGGAAGAAGGCCAGAGTTATGTATCCATGAAGACGGTACCCTTCGGCATGATACTCGTCTTTGTGTACCCAGTGGAGATATCAGACAGGAAGTCATGGCAGAAGCTCACAGTTTGCAGTATTCTATTCATCCCGGTGGTACGAAGATGTACCGTGATATCCGTCAGCACTTCTGGTGGAATGGCATGAAGAGGGAGATAGCCCAGTTTGTCTTTCGGTGTTTGGTTTGCCAACAGGTTAAAGCTGAACATCAGAGGCCCGCTGGACTTCTTCAACCCTTACCGATCCCAGAATGGAAATGGAAACATATAACCATGGATTTCATGACCGGATTACCCAGATCTCCGGCCGGCAGAGATGCTATTTGGGTAATTGTGGACAGGCTTACCAAGGTGGCACACTTTCTCCCATTCAGAGTTGGACAGTCGACGGCGTAGTTAGCAGAGATGTATCTCAGGCAGATCGTCAGGCTTCACGGTGTGCCAGTCAGCATCACCTCAGACAGGGATTCAAGATTCACATCACACTTTTGACGCAGCTTGCAGAAGAGTTTGGGGACTCACCTTCAGTTCAGCTCAGCTTATCACCCGCAGACGGATGGCCAATCAGAACGCACAATCCAGACCCTTGAAGACATGTTGAGATCCTGTACCCTTGACTTCGGTGGTTCATGGGAGAATCATTTGCACCTGGTGGAATTCTCCTACAATAACAGTTATCAGGCCAGTATCCAGATGGCACCCTTCGAGGCTCTTTATGGCAGGAAGTGCAGATCCCCGCTAGCATAGGACGATGTCGGGGAGAGGCAGATGCTCGGACCCGAATTGATTTCCCAGACGGTTGAAGTGGTCAGGAAGGTCAGAGATCACCTCCGAGTTGCCTAGGACCGCCAGCGCTATTGGGCCGATGCTCATCGGCGTCCCTTAGAATTTGCTGTCGGCGACCATGTATTCCTTAGGATCTCGCCTAACCACGGCGTCATTCGTTTTGGCGTGTGGGGAAAGCTTAGTCCTAGGTATATAGGGCCGTTCGATATTCTAGAGCGAGTAGGAGATGTATCCTATCGTCTCGCTCTTCCGCCGTCGCTAAGTGAGGTACATGATGTATTCCATGTGTCCCAATTACGACGGTATATTCCGGACCCGAGCCACATCCTAGATCATTCGGAATTGGTTGTTGGTACCAACCTTTCGTATGAGGAGAGGCCCGTGTCTATATTGGACCGGAGGGAGAAGATACTCAAGAACAAGACTATTAAATTAGTCCGTGTTGCTTGGGGTCATCACTCTCTAGGTGAGTCAACGTGGGAGCGTGAGGACGACATCCGATCGCGATATCCCTACCTGTTTGACTCGTGAGGTATAATGTCTTTCTTATGCCTTACGTTTTCCCTTCCTTGCTTGCATTGTATGATTGTATGATTGTACTGCTTAGTGTAACTTGCCTGTGCTTAGTGTAGCTTGTCGTGACAATCTCTAGCTCCTTGATTAAATTCCGAGGACGGAATTCTTTTAAGGTGGGTAGAGTTGTCACCCTTATTTCCCCGTATTTCCCGTATTTTGTATTTATACTCGTATCTGGATTTTGGCATATATTTTTATTTTTCTCAACTTGTGGAATTTTGGTATTTCTCGTATTTTGGTTTTGGCATGGCTCGGTTTTATTGGGGATGGTTCGGTTTGGTTCGGTTTTATGTGTTGGAACACCCTAGCCCTATGCTACACCCTCAACCCACCACAACTCTCCCTCTTTATAACACTATCTACCACTCTCTCTCCTCATAACTTCCACCATTAATTTTCTTCTTCTTCTTCTTCTCCTTCCTCCATAACTCTCCTAACCCTAGGCAAGTGCACCTTGCCACTTCATGAGAGCCCTGTTTTCTTGGTTCATTTGCTAGATTAGGACATGGTGATCAACATTAGGACTTGCTATTTTGTTATTTGGAGCTTCCTTTGTTCTAGATCTAGGTTTAGCTATTTTTGGATTTTGTATGGTTTGATCTTCTTTTGTTGGATTTTATGGGTTTTTGATACTTCTATGTGGAAGAGCATTCAATTCTACCCAAGTTGGAACTTTGGAAATCTGGATTTGGAGTTCGAATGGCCAAGTTATGATGCTTTGAAGCTTGGGTTCAGCCATGGTGTTCTTGCTGTTTGCAGAAGACAGTGAGCAGTGTGCAGAGCTGTTTAGCTTACGCACACTGAGCTACGCGCGCTCTTTAGCGCTGCGTACGCAGGCTTGAGTACGCTTCCTGTTGGAAGCGTGTCTCCCTTGAGCGTGCGTGACTTTCACGCAGCTGCTCCCTTGAGCATGCGTGACTTTTCACGCAGCTGCTCCCTTGAGCGTGCGTGACTTTCACGCAGCTGCTCCCTTGAGCGTGCGTGACTTTCACGCAGCTGCTCCCTTGAGCGTGCGTGACTTTTCACGCAGCTGCTCCCTTGAGCGTGCGTGACTTTCACGCAGCTGCTCCCTTGAGCGTGCGTGACTTTTCACGCAGCTGCTCCCTTGAGCGTGCGTGACTTTCACGCAGCTGCTCCCTTGAGCGTGCGTGACTTTCACGCAGCTGCTCCCTGTAGCGTGCGTGACTTTCACCCACGCTGCTCTCTCAGCGTGCGTGACTTTTTCGTACGCTGCTCCCCTGACCCCTTGCTTAACCATTGGCTCTTGGAGCTTTGGTTTTATTTCTTTAAGCTTGGCTCTTCCATAACCCTGTATATTGATATTTTATTAGATATTTTACGCCCATTTTATATCCTTACGCCTTTTGTCATGAACTTGATTTTACTTAATATGTTTGGAATGACTATTGTACATGGCATGATATGGCAAGGAACTAGCATAACACGACAGTGACCCGTAGTGGTGCACTCCTGACATGACCAACCTGACATGATAGTGGCCCGTCGTAGCGCACTCCTGACAAGTACCCTGACATGATTTATCTTGATAACTTAACTTGACTTGCCTTGACACCGTAGGTAGTTCTTTCCTGCTTGCTTGATTAAATCTACTTGTCCTGTCTTGCATCATGTCTAGGATGGGACTCCTGAGTACCACGGTCAGGAGTACCTGCTAAAATGGATTAAGGTTAATAACTAGAATAACACAGTAGTCATGAAGAGATGACACAGCTACAGGCAATCCCGTTACCTGGGCGCTCTTGGGATCTGTAGCCTGCCGTCGAGTAGGGCACATTTCCAGCGCACCGTCGAGTGTTGCACCCTCTAAGTCACCTAAGGGTACATGTGTCTCCTGGACGATGTACCCACCTGAATTCAACCCTAATCTTTCGTCCTGGGTAACCTGGATGGTCTGCAGGGCTTGTGGCTGTGGAACAATCTCACTGCATCTTGTTAGTAATTAGGCCTGTGATAACCCTAGTTAGTTAAAGTAGTAAGCCGTAGTATCTGCTTGGCCGTGATCGATTGAATGAGGGATAACCAGTTTAGCCATGTCTTGATCCAGTACAAGATTGCTCCCTGTCTTGATTTCTTGCATTATTATCTTGTCGATAAATGGTAGGAAACCAAGTTCTGTTCAGACGAAGGGTTACAACCCCGGTCCTTGTTTGGTTTACGGGTTGTAACCTGGCTATCGGAATAGTTCCATGGTTATCTCGTCGTATATCATCCTGGCATATTTTCATAAATTCTAGTTTTAATATTAGTATTTTCTTGTGCTAATTGCTGGCTTTTGTTCTTATTTCGTGGCCCCCATGTGGCACTTGCTCTTTCTGGGGTTGACCCAGCTGGTTTTGTGTGGCCAGATTTTGGAGCAGCTCCCGAGGATCTACCAAGCTTCCAGCCCAATGGTGGCGACTAGAAGGAACCCGGGCTACGAGTGGGTTTTCTATTTTGTTTCGCTCACTCTATTGTAAAACTATTCTTTTGAGGCGTTTAGCCGACGAGCACCTGTTAGCTCGATGCACTTTACATACTGTCTGCCTATGGGCTGTAAACATGATTAACAAATCCTAGGGTTGATCATGTATGACTTAAACTCTTGCTAGTCCTTGTATTTTGTACGACTAGCTTCATGATCAGCTGATATATAATATTTGGGACGCCTTTTATTGTATATTTGGTGGTCAAACATCTTGTAATTATATTACTTGCTTGAGATTGAGACAATAGGCTTGACCTTAAGAGACTGTTGGCTTGTAGTAAACCCTCATATCTAGACAGCCGTGATCGTATAGTTGAGATGTATTCTATTTCAATATACGTAGCTGGCTATGTCTGCCCCCGCTCTCCAGTATTCTGGTTCTGGGGCGTGACATGGTTTAAGTGGTGGCCCATGCAGGTCTTGTCAATCAAGAAATGTGAGGGTTTACCGAATAGATGTCTCAATCAGTATTCGCCCTTGATCTCCGCCCGTATTTTCAAATCCCTAAAATTCTTGACCTGATTACATGCTTGTATCGTTGATCTGTCCTGGTCCTTCCTTATTGTTTTCTTGTGTCGTCTTCTTCAGCGGTACTGTACCTGACCCTGCCGATCAGCAAGGAGGAGCACCTCCCGTGGGCCAGCAGCAACCTGGAGATCAAGCCCCGCATTCCGGAGTCGCCTCCAGAGTGATACCGACTGGAGGAGAGTCACCAGTTCGGCCCGTCCAGCCCACAGAGCCAGAAAAATATAGATGAAATCATAAATTTTACTATTACATTATTAAATTGCAATGGAAACACTACAATTTTATGCCAAAAATTAGGATATTCCTTTCTAATGGGACCGGTAATTGCAGAGCCTGCAAAACAGTTGATAAAATATAATGATAACATGTATACAAGTTGGAGAATCAAGGCATAAAAAATAACTATTTGTTTTATAAAAACAAGGAAACCAAAATGTATACAACCTCCTATGAAGTTCTGTAATATACATACATACTTTAATAATTTGAATCACAAAATTAGAGAGGCCATTTACCTTGGATTTAAGTAGTGGTTTATTGTGTATGATTCCTCCATATTTATTCTTAAGAACTACTTCCTGCAATCAAGAATTAACCTACAAAACCATTATAATATAAATGCATCATTAGTTGGATGAAATTAGGGAAAAAAACTTGGTGCACCAGATGAAAAACCAATGAATTTAACATCTCAATGTGTTTTGCTGTAGGTAGGAGGTGATGTGTGTAGGAACTAAGTTCTCAAAGACAAGAAAAAGTGCACATAGTTTTGATGAGTACACTTTTCATGTTGGTCCCCATTGAAGTTGGGAATAGGCAATGTTGACACTATTCGGTGATGTGAAAATTGGCAAAACACATTTTGGGTTTCATAGTTTAGTGGAGTGTTCATGGCACATCCAATACACGTTCAACATGGACATGGCGCAGACACTACACCATTTTTGGAGTATTTCTGTTTCGTCATAGGTCATAGGACGTGGTTGATATGTAGCACTATTAACATATTTCTTCTAACAGACATACCTATCAGCAGGAGGTGCAAAAATGTGCACCCAATTCCAAGAAATTCATAAACAATACGCACTAGAGCAGGAGAAGTGAGAGAGTTGGTGTTGGAAAAGTGGTAGAGGAAGGGGTCGTTACCTCTTCTTGAGCCGGGGGCATAGATTTGATATCATCTTGGCTTATCGACATCAGTATCTTTCATGTCTCCATTTTCATTCAAGCGGGTCAGTTAGGCGTCTCCCTTTTCAACAACAATTTTTTATATGGCTTATCGACATCAGTATACTATCTTTCATGTTTGAAAATGTAGGCTGCAATCAAAGATGAATTTGCAATCACAATCCTATCAACTAGAAGAAACAAACTTATTGTCAAGTCAAGACAACAGTACAAATACAACAAATAAATTATGACATATTTTTCAATTGTAAGAGAGGCCTTGTATCTTTTTTTTTATTTGTCTCATCTAGCCCCGACTCAGGTAGGTAGGCAGGGTATTTACTATTTAGCTTATTCTAGGTTAAATACCTGACCTTTTATCTAAGAAAAGAAGAAGTAATAATGCGGGACCTAAATCTTTTTATCATATAAATAGGAGGTGCATAAACTTCACACCTCCCCCACTAAACCAATAAACAACTTAGGAGAACAGCAAATCTAGTCTTTTTGTTGCAAACATTTTTTAGATAATTTATTTATAAATATCAAATTAGAACCAAAATAGACAAGCAGATACACTCGAACAAACATTAGGACAAAAGAAAACAAGCAGATGAAAGTAATCTAGCTATAAAGCAACATTAAACAAGGGAAAATACAGAAAACTTTACCAAATTTAAGCCACTAACAAAGTGAATAGTCCTGAACAAGCAAAAACATGTCCCTCAAAAACCTCAAACACAATGTTGGTCTAATCTGAAACCATAGCTCTTCAATTGCACCTGGACACAATTAATATACAACAGACAATTATTATGAAAAAATAGAGAAAATTACTGATTGAACACGTATTATGAAACAGAATTGGATGATGGAACATAATAGCAAATCCTCTAAAAGGTGAGCACATTTTCATACCAGATTATCGGGATATACAAACCCCAGGTCTGACCCTTCTATCCATTGCAAAAAGATATCCATATTTGCCTATAATTTACCAGTTCCAAACTATACTGAAGATTGTCCAAGATCCCCGTACATATGACTAGAACAATAATAATTGTGGAAGAAAGTAAAAAATCTTAGATCAGACATAACTATACTGTAATAAGACTAGAAGTTGGACAATTGCATTACAAGAAAACTGATTACTAACTCATTAGATCTGAGTAGCACAATCGCCATAAGGAATAAATCCTGTATCACATCCCATCACAAGTTTAAATATTATTATAGTGCAAATCCATATAACAAAGAAAGGAATACTGACATCAGAGGATCCCTTGGCTCTTACAATCAAATGGACTACATAATAACTAAGAGTTACCATAACCAATAATGAAGATGATCTACACTGCAAGTTTGTAAATGACTATATTCCAACAATTCCCAATGATCACTTGGATCTGAATCAGCTCCATAAACATAGCACGGGACTTTAAAATAAATAGTACATGCACATCCTAAGCAAAATAGATCTAGCAAGATAAGCACCATATGAAAGGAGCTTCTTCAAATACAAAGTACAAAAAAGAATGAAAAAACTACTAATTTCTAACTGAAATGGTGTCCTCACTCCTCATACAAATTGGACTATACATGTACCCATTTGCAAGTGAATTACACATTGGTTATCACCAATCAACATCCAACCAAAGCTAAATCAATAAATTAGCAAATGAATGAAAACAATAATCCTTCCTACAACCTGTTAAAATTAATTCATACAACAACAAAAATAAACCCTTGATCTCAAATTTTTAGGATCAGCAAAAAATGTTCATCTATGTTAAAAACTGACATGGACATTCCTTGCATCCTCAATCATGCATAACCAATTGCACCTAGTCATCTATTGATGCCAGACTTTGATGTTAATTCACATCCACTAATACGACCCCTCCTTGTAATCTCAACATCACGATCCATCATCATCATTTTGGATCTGAACCTAGCCTCCCTACCAGGCTTGACGTCCCCGATTGAGAAATAAAAGGACGAATCCCTATTGAACAACAAATAAAGATAATTATAATTAATCCATACTCCATAAAGAATTGAAAGCCAATTACATATATAACCATAGTGCATAATCACATAAATGCAAAGAATAACATATAACTCAAAAAACTGTTAAATGAGTATATCTTTAGTTAATTTTGAATAATATATTTGTTGTCCAAGCATCAAGGAGATAATTAAGCTCATGCATAAACAGTTAGAGGAGTACATTCATGATTTCAGCAATCTCGAGTAAATTTGAAACACCCTATCAAGGAGCCAGTGGGCTTTGAAAACCTTGGGAAATAATATTGTCCGAATATCGCCCTTTTGTTTTGCATACTGCAAGTTGCAAATGATGTCGAGATTTGTTCTAAAATGCAACTTAAATTAATAAAATAGTAAGTACAATTTCTTACCGAGATGAGGTTTTCATATACACCAAGGTCATAAGGATGTTGATAAAAATTGCATGCTCTGTCTGCCAACCGCTTAGGTCTGACCCCTTCATGATACTACAAAATTTGCAACGATAACTTGAACCATACTCCAGATATTCTATTTACCAAAGAAGAAGATAAATATGCCAATCCAGAAGGATGCTTAGTGCAAGAAAGAAAAACTTAAAGACACGAGAATCTTTAGATTACTTACATAGGATGCCCTGAAAAAACCACCATTCTGTTGTTGATCCTTATGAACAACATGAACATCACTACCCAGGATAAGAATATGAAACACGATCACCATCAATCCTCTTCTTCTTCTTCAGTCAAAAGAGAGAGCACTACCATCAAGTAGATGCAGAAAATCATAGCATACAGCACAAAGACAAAGAAAATCATGTGATTGGCATGCCCCACAATTATTTATCCATACACAGTGATGATCCTGTATGCATGCATCGAAATGTCATGTTGGAAAAACTAATAGTTTCAAGTTTAAGGAACACAAAAATTTATAATACATAACATTCCTTGAACACATATTTTGCAGACGTGGAAGTGGTGGAGGCTTATAGTGAGAACACTTCTGACAATACCTTAGCTTTCCACTTAAGGGTTTATTTTAGGTAAATTATTGGTACAAGACATTAAGGTTCAGTTGAACCATGTACAGAGAGACAAATATAAAGCATTTTCCTATCACTGTGGATTGATTCCGAGGACATTCTATCACTGATAAAGAACAAATGCATTTTACCTACTAATTAATCATTTAAACTGTATACATTTACAATTATAGGTATCTGGTATGCTTTTTAGTACCAAATATCATATGATCTTCCAGTCCTACATATTTTTTCGAGTCCTAGATATTTTTTTCCTTAATACCGTTGGGAAACAAATATCATATGTTACTAATATTAAATTTAGTTTGTCTATTATACTAATGGTTTTTTAATTTCCTAACAGTTTTATACTATTAGGAATTTATAACGGTAAAAAATTGTTATGAGATTTAAAAAAATTGTGTGTTAGTAAAACCTTATTTTGGTGTAGTGGTAGGATCACATAGCACGTAGAATAGTACCTCAGTGCACACATAGGATAGCACCTCAGTGTACATATAGATATACCAGCACATATGCAGGTAACCATGTCAGGAACATGGTCAAATAAAGTAGACATACAAAAATCTTTTGGCACATAGGTCGCATAGGCACATAAGTCACATAGTTTAAGTTACTCAGTGTAACGCCCCAGTCCCAAAATACGTAGGACTGGAAGATCGTATACATGTCATCTACATATCGAGAGAACTCCAGTTCAGCTCGAGTATGTATAAGTTGTCTATAAGGTCAAGTATAACGGTCTAAAAAGACAGGCTAACTATATCTCAATTCGCAAAATATTGATAACAATAACGAATCAAGTGCTATAAGGTTGATCATACCATAATACTGTACACTAATTCTAGAATAGATAAATGTATTAGAGTAGATCCCCAATAGTACATGTATCATTAACAAGCTAGAAGAAAGATTAAGCTTGTAAAAGACTAGGCTATAATAATAACATGAGTAAAAAATAGGACGAAATATAAATAAGGAAGAGAATGATAATAGCATCAACTAAATATACCTAAAGTCTTGGTGAAACAACCATCGTCCATCAATGTATTATACCTTGATAACTTCATCTAAAACCTGGAGAGATCACCAAGTTCTCAAGGGACTAGCAAGACACATAATATACAAGCCTACTATGACAGTAAATAACATACGAGAAAAAAATAGGAATAACAAGTACAAGAAAGAATAACACATAGAAGAACTTTATAGATAGTGATATGTCATGAGAATATAATATTAATCGTGGCTATCAGTAAACATGTGATAATATCGTCGTCCAGTGAGGCACTAACAGTCCTATAATAGGTTCTCTATCGTAGCTCGGTGAGGCACTAACAATAGAGTGGTATAGCCACGGCTAATAAAAACACTCTCTCCTAAGGTACTAGAAAATTAAGTCTATCACGTCTAGTCATATCCAAGCCAAGTACATGTCAAGGCATATCAAGTAATCATGGCACAAGACAATGCAACAATATCAGGATCTATACAAGGAAAATAGTGATGTATAGAATAAAGAAAAAAACACACGTACACGTATAACGAAAAAATATCAGCGATGACTAGAAAGTAACAACAACATGAACAGAGGAAGTATGTGATCAAGTAAGATAGAAAAGTAACAGCAATATAGGAAATACATGTAAATACTGTAAAGTTCGGCAAGGTGTACTTGCCTGACCAACTCCGAGGTCTTCGCTACTCCCTCCAAGTTCACCTATAATAATACACAACTATTAATACTTTCTAACGACTTACCATATGTAGACTATATTAATATCTATACCCAATAGTCGCCGTGATATCGATACAACACCATACAACATATATAGTGCCAACTTTCTTGTAAAAATAATTTACAACTAATATAAAATAATAATTTATTTTCTGGAAAATACTTAAAAATATTTTTTTATTACTAACAATATTATTTTATTGATGGAAACTCAATCACAATAGTCTCATGTTGAAACTACATTGTTAATACCACATTTGGCCTACTAATTGATTCCCGAAACAATAAATAATTAAAAATATTAAATTCTAAAAAAATAGAAATTAGTTAAAATAATATTTTATCATCAAAGCTTGCACAAAAAATATTCTATTAGAGGTATATGAAGTTTCAAAGCTTTTGGATACAAGGAACACGTAATTTTCGAAGTTACAGTTTTACGACAAATGTCAAAAAATTTATTAAATAATAAACGAACTCAAAACTCGGCAAAAAGATATGCGTTGGAAAGCTCTTGATGACTAGTTTCTCATAAAATTATTAAGAAGATCAAATCTGGCCGAGAATAGGCGAAAATCTACTCGTAATAGATCTGGTCTATTCTTGGACACCTTGTCGTAGAATTGATGCCCCGGACAAACCGTTTGGAACTGTGTAGGTGACTAATTGAAAATGAAATATACACAAAGAAAGTTGAGGTAGGTAAGTACATGAAATCCTAGATACAAAATAGTGTACCTGCTAGAACGAATTCGGACTTAGAATCAAACTTCGGATGACTTCTAAAATTTGCAACTCCTTATAAAGTTGTCGGGGACCTTCGGAGGATTGCTAGGACGTTAGAGGATTGTGTTAGATTCACAACGAATATTAGTAGAGTGCCATGGGTGGTCGAAAAAGGGTCGAAACTGTCGATACATCACATGGTGCTGTCAGCGGCCAAGGCTGAGAGAAAATTTTGGGATTGGACGTTTAGGGGGCAGTTTTATGGGGTGTTGGCAACTATAAGAGGATAGGGATGTTAGGGTTTGTTGGTATATATATTAGAAAGAGTTGGGCTTTGGTTTGGACTAAATTAGTTAGGATTTGTCCCTCTAAAGGATTAATATGGTAATGAGTTTCCTTTCTGGATAAGTTGTTTTGGTTGCCTATTTTAAAAGATAGGCAAATTTCTATCTCCTAATATTTAAATTGAGTCCAAATAGGAAAGTTGTTATGGAGTTGGTTTAAATTAGATTTAATTAATATGACTGCATATTAATCCACAAAAATTAATCTAAAATAGGTCTAAGAGGTTAGAACACCCTAGAATAGGCTCTACGAACCCTAGTTGGACTAGTTTTGGGTCGGTGAAATTTTTGTGATCGATTTGAGTCCAATATTTCTATAGTTTCGACTTATGTGCCATTTGAAAATAAATAGCACATGAGAACTCAATTCAGTGGGACACCACTAGCATGTGTGTAGTAGGCCCAAAATAGGTCAAAACCATATATTGGGTCAAAAAATTTGGATTGGGTTTGGGCCTCAAATCGAAATTGAAGAATACATCAAAATTACGACGAAGGGTAAATGACTATTTTGACCCCCAAAGTTGTGCAAGAAATATGTAGTGTAAGTGAACTTGTTTGAGTGGGAAATGATATATCAAAATGAAGGTGGACTTGTCTAGAACACAAATATGGAACTTATTTCGAGGAATTGGTCAATGTTGTGCTTTAAAAATCAAAGCTACGACAAAGTGCTTATATAGCCATAATTAAAAATAAAATATGGTTTAATATATGAAAATCATATAATAAATTTAAAAAAATCTCTAGAAATCAAGGTGCTTACAATCTACCCACCTTAAAAGAATTTTGTCCTCGAAATTAAAAAATATTCACTAATAATGAATCATGCTAACGTAATTAGGAATAATTTAAAGGGTACAGTATGTCACTATGGTCTCTCCTAATAACTCGAGTAACAATCAATCATAAACAATTTTCTTATGTAATGTTCCGATCATAAAACTGTAAATGGTTACCGATAGTCGGCCCTCCTAGTGCTGACGATCTTACAATGATCATGTTGAAGGCTTGTCCTCCTTGACCATCATTAATTACTAGTCCCATAACCACTATCATCGATTCCCCTTCTGTATATAGGTATGTCTACTAACACAGTCCTATCCACTCTATACTCTATCTCAAAATTGACACTATGGTATAACATATCATCACATATCCTTTTAATAGGATTCTTTCTAGTAAGATTTTGGGCGACTGCCCAATGTAACTCTATTTCTTGACTTATGTATACTATCATTATTTCTACATTATTCAAGCAAAACTTTCTCCGCCTCGATGCAACCATAGAATTTCTATGAGTTCTGTATCTATCTTAATTACAGTGCTTATAGACTCATTATATTCTGAACAAGACTTTTGAATCCTTTTTACTATAGTCTTTCATATGGGTGATCACACTCTAACTAGGGAACCGTATCTAATTCTAAAATTCTAGTAGATATTCTTCCAAGTTACTTGATTTTTTTGCTTGAGAATGCTATCTTATCTTGTCATGACCCGCATCCGGTTTATGGGCACGAGTACGTGGGTGCGTCCAGCCTACATCGCAATGCCGGTGGTGGAATGTTGTATAGGTCATCTAGAACATATGACATCTAACATAATGAATATAACCTGTCATCTCCGTACGGAGGAATATATAATCTTAACTCAATCACATGAATCTAAAGGAAGATAAGCACGAATATGATATAAGATAAGAGTGAAATAGATAGCCTAAAATAGCTGCAGAGTCACACCCATAAGTTTAGAATTAAAGACATAATACAAATCCCAAATAAGTACTACAGATCCAAAGTATCAAGCTGGAATACAAATCCAGTCAAAACCTAGTTAATTTAAGTCACTACAGGCGGTGCATCCTCTACGAGCACCGACTCCACAGGTAAGTCCTGATCATAGTCTCCATCTATCATAAACCCGTAGAAGGTAGTGCAGTCTCCATCTAAGTCCTCTGAAAAATAGTTATCCAGTCAGGATTGGAGCGAAGTACAAATGCCAACAGCAGTTCCAATGAATTGACAAATACTATAAGAAACATTTATAATAAAACACAAGACAAAATATCAAGACTAGAAGTAAAACAGTACAGGGTAAACTGAATATCATGTCATGGTATGAGATTTATGGTGAAACTGGAATGAAAAGTGACACAAGTAATCTGATATACAATATAAATATAAACGGTGCCTTAAGATATTAGAGCGTTATGTAATCGGCTTGGGTCCAGATCAGGCTGTTCCATTTGACCGGCTATGTACAAGTACGAGTATATCGGATCAGGTCGGACAAAATGGAAAGCTATGCACAAGCAGTATCAGGGCAGGCTACACCCTTTGTATGGCAAGGGTGGAGCTATGCACAAGTAGTAAACATGATGGGTATTGATCACAGTACCTCTAATAACTACCCAATCCCCCGAATAGTATAATAAATCCAACCATGCCACATTTTGACACGGGATTCAAAGAGCAGGGGGCCAGCCCACTCCCAAATCGATGTCTATACAAATACAAGAAATAAGATCAAACAATGTACCAATATACCAGGTAAACCGAGAATAATATCTCATGACGGGATTCAACGTATACTAGTCCAGGTATCCTCGTATCAAGAATAAAGTAAAATACTACAACTGAACAGATATAGAAAATATCAATGCAATGAAAACTATCAGAGAATGTACTCGCTTGTCGTCCTGAGCAATAAATATGATTCGTAGCCCACGATGGAGTCACAAGAACCTAGATATGAGATATCATGTTAAATAGTGTTTTTAAGTGGGTTAAATATGGTTTTCTAGTGTGTGTGATATACAATCTAGGTCAATTCTGACTTAAAGTTGACTTTTGGTCAACTGGTCAACCTAGGTCAATATCAAGGTCAATCTAAGTTAGGTTAACCCCTTTTCATGTTCCTACCTACCTAGATTTATTATCTATATACTTATTTATTATCTATATTAGGTATTACCCTATTCCTAACATATAGGTGTTAGCCCTTGACCTATACATGTACTATAGATATACACTACCTATTCTAAGTTTCCATTTACCTATCCTAACTTCAAGGTAACCTCCCATTACCTAGACAACCCTTATACCCTAAACATTACCTTGCATATATATATATATATATATATATATATATATATATATATATATATATATATAAAATATATAATATATATATATATATATATATATATATATATATATATATATATATATATATATATATATATATATATATATGATATACTTATATATCTAGATAACACTCAATATAGTTTAGATAGATACAATATTACCCATTGCCCATTTCCTAAACACCTTTCTCCTCACTCCCTATTCCTGCTGCCATCTCCTCCTACCTCTCTATCTACCTAAGAGGCTATCTAATCCCACTAACACACCCTCAATAGCTCCCTCTCACATCTGTCACTCATCTAACTCAAATACCTATACAACACATCTAGATAACTCTCTACCCCTACTCACACCAAGGACCATGTGGCCATGCCAACTGACCAAAGGAAAATCCCCTGCTCCTAAGGCTAATACAGTTGTTGCTGCAAGTGCCCTGCATTGTTGCTGCTACTGCTTGCTATTGTGGCTTACAATACAGCTGCTGCTGCTATCTGCAAGATGCATTGTAGGCAATACAATCTGTTGACATAAAGGCTTGCAAAATATAAGGCAAACCCAATAAGCCTCTCTCAAAATCTGACACTCAAGTTGATACTAACATCAACTAACACAAAACCTTACTAAAACTCAACACACACAAACACTTACAAAGGAGATGGCCAAGTGGCCCATGCCCTGCTGCTACTACTCTATGGCAGAGCCAAGGCCTTCATTCTATTACACATCCCACAAGCCTTTGTCTGATACTCTAACCTCACATAGACTCATAGTTAACTGATACCATCTATCTTAATACTAACATATTTAGATTACCTCCCTGTCCTATCCTTCCTAACTACCAAGACACCCATTACCTGACCTATACTCAAATCCTCAAAACCCAACTGCCACATATATGTCTATATATTATATATATATATATATATATATATATATATATATATTTATATTTATATATATATATATTTATATTTATATATAATATATATATATAATTATATATATATATATAGATATATATATATATATATTTATATATATATGTCTATATATCTATATATATATATTTATATATATGTCTATATCTATATATATATATATGTCTATATACATGTATATATATATATATATATATATATATATATATATGTGTGTGTGTGTTGTGTGTGTGTGTGTGTGTGTGTGTGTGTACATATCTATACATATATTTTTTTGTGTGTGTGTGTGTGTGGTGTGTGTGTATATATATCTATATATATATATATATATATATATATATATTATTACATATACATATACATATACATATACATATATATATATAGATACTCAAGATACATATACATATATATATATCCATATACATACACTCAACTGTGATTTTGATGATTGACTAGTGTACCCTAGAGTTGCTAAGCTAGAGACTAACCATGACCAGGGAGCCTAGTCATGTAGGATGACTAATTACAACTTTTAGTCTAAGGGTATTTTGGTCATTTTGACAATTGAAATTGTAAATTATATTAATTAAATGTTGCTAGTTAATTATTTAAGACTTAAACTAGAAACTTAGCCTAATCTAGATTAGTCTTGATGATTAGGTTAAACCTAGTCATGACATGATTATTAATATCTAGATATTCTAGGTAGATATTTTACTCTTAGGATATTTGTGAAAAAAGAAGCCTACGACAAGTTCAACCAATAGGGAGGCCTAGAATTGGGTGGACAACTCCTAGCCACTCATCTAGACCTAAAACCTAACCCTAATCTATATGGCAGCCATCAAGTGCCTCCCCCTATTCCAATAAAAACATCCTTAGTAAAACCTTTGTCCCTTTTACAACTTCTTAGAACCCTAATAGTTCCTCCCCAAATTTCCTTCTCTAATATCCAAATCAAGCCCAAGTTGGTCCTAATCAATTGCAACATCACCCTCTACCATAGTGAAGCTAGTAGGG